>JACBAH010007266.1:0-25110 GCA_014282315.1 Neospermospora avenae | reverse complement strand
GCACATCCCTCTCCAACATCTCCACACTCAATCCTCCCGGGGAGCAAATCAAGCCCTCCCTGACTACCCACCCATCCCTCTTCATCCTCATCCACTCCTCCGCCAGCCTCAACCTCACCAACTCCCCCGCAGCATTAGCATCCTCTTTACTATCATGACCCTCCATCTTACCATCAACTACAACTTGAATATGACGATTCAAGTGCGTGGCCATGAGCGCTTTGAGACCATTACGGTAGGGTAGACCTGCTTTATGCGGGTAGAGGAGTGCGGTGTCGATTATGACTGGGTGAATCATCCGGATAGCGTTGAGGTCATTTTCGAGTCCGTGGCCTATTAGCGGGGTGGTGGTGGAGAGGTGTGAGAAGAGGAGATCTCGAGCTGCTGCGGGTGAGGAAACGATGCGAAGCCCGGGTTTGGATAGGGACGTTGAATTTGAGTCGCACGATTCATGCGTGTTTGAATCAGACCATGGGAGTGCAGAAGCCATGTCTTTAGGCCAGACGCCTGAGTATCGAGAATTGAGATCAAGAATTGGACCGATAGGACGGACCAGGACATCGAAGATTGGAGCACCACTAGGCCAAGATGTAGCAGTAAGACGGATGAGCTCGAGACCATAAACTGTATAACCCATCTCTCCATCAATACAAATCGGTCTCTCATCAACCAACCCCTGGTTCTCGGGCGTCTTCTCAAAGTTTAAGATAGCAGCTAGACGCTTCACTTCCGTGATCTTGAAGACATGATGTTCCGATGCTGTACATCCAGAAGAATCGCCCATTGATTCACCGCAACATCGGTACTTCTTCTCACGCTTCGCTTTGGGAGCGGAGGGGTCCCGGTCTTGCCAGTACGGTTTGCCGTAGTGGTAGGTACATTTTCCGCCTGATGCTAAAGCGCCGTCATCTTCTCTACGACCTGGGAAGACTTGGAAGCGGGTCTTGCATCTGTCGCAAACTTCCCAACCTTTGGCGGCTTCGATGCCTTGCTTGGCGGTTTGGATCTCGCTGTCTGTTGGGATGGTGGAAACGTAGCCGTGGTTTGTCAGCCCAGAGATTGGAGTATAGAGACGATGAAGGATTTTGAGTTCTTCTTGAGCTGAGAGACCGGTTTTGATGATTTTTGGAGGTCCTGTAGGTTTGCTTATTGGTGTTTGGGCGTTGAGTGCTGCTTCTTTCGCTTCTTCTTGGGCGACTTCTTTTTTTCTTTCATCGACCCATTGCTTAACACTCATTCGTTTATAGGTCAAGATTTTGTTTTTCACGAGGTTTGAGTAGACAGCTTGACTAGCTGTTGCGATTTCTTCCAGATCCAAGGCCCTTGTAATGACCTCTTGGTCTGAAAGGACGAGCTTCTGTTCCTCATCACTTGCATCCTTGGCCAGCTCAGAATTCAAGCGTAGGAATTCTGTGTGCAGAGCTTTTAACAGTCTGAACCGCATATCGTGAGAAGCTGGAGAAGGATGCTTGAGAACACGTGGATTCAATCCCTCTTTCTTCAGTGGTGCTTTGACCGAAGGTTTTGGCGGGACAATGGCCTTCTGTGGTTGACTTGGTTGAGCTGAAGTAGATGACGAAGCTCCATACTCAGTCTTGCGCTTTATTGGAGGTGGTGAGATCTCTCGAGTCGCTGCAAAACTATTCTTGGAAGGCTTTTCAATCGTCTTTGATGCCAGATTTGAGAATTGTGAGGATTCTTTGTCCACACCGTTGGCCTTGGCAGTACTTGAGGGCAACTCACTTTTATCGTTGAGCTTTTGTCGTTTGCGCTGGCCACCGTGATCGTCCTTTGCGCTCATCTGATTCTGACTTTTAATTGCTTGCTCAGACACCGTCGGCTTCGGATCGATGTGCTTGAATATGCATCTTGGTAGAATGCATGTTTCCTGGTATGGACAGATCACCTGTGAGAAGAGACCCTTGGAAGTAAACATGCTGAATAGTGTTTGCAATTGATGATTGCAGGCGGCATGAGAAGCTCGGAATCTGCTGAACTGAACTAATTTTGAGAGAACTCATGGAAAGTGAAAGTGCCACCAGATGTTAAATATACATGTCATGTATGTGCTGCGAAGCAAGACGACTGCGAGCACATGAGCCAGTTGTACCGAGAATTAACCTGCTCCGGTATATCCTGGGCGATTGAGATGCTCGGGCAAGTAACTGATTGAAGTCGTGAGCGAGCAGAACGAAGCGAGGTAGTTGAAGTTCCTCGAGTGTTGAAGTGAAGACTCACGCTACCAAGGCTTGCCAAGGGTTTTTTTTGGCTCCTGAGAAGGCAAGATAGCTTCAACTGCAAAACGCTTCAGTAACTTCACACAAGCAGAATATTAAGGCACCGTCTAGGTTCGTAGCAGTGACAGCCAAGAACGGCCGTGAAGATACCCAGATTCCGTACCGTATCTAGGTACACAGTTGTCTTGAATGTGCTTGCCGAAGCCTCGCAGTTGCGATTTTAGCGAGAAAGCTTCAGCCACGGTGGCTTGGCTTTATTTACATGTGGATTGAACACTGATGCTCAAGCTCGAAAAGACAATCCTAAATCTTCCGATAGTCTGTTTGATCGTGTCACATCACAATGTTGAATCCGGACACAGTATCATGTGGTTCTTCTGTTTCATGACGGCAAGCGAATTGTTTGTGACACAGAGGACTACGTGATTGATTGGAAATGGCGCTTCTCCTCTTTCATGTTCATGCTGAATTACATGACATAATGAATAATACTATATCTTCATGCTTTTGTGGACTGGCCATGAAGGGCGCGGTGCTCTGAACCCTTGCTATCAAGTGAGCTGAAATCATGTAAAACCCGGGGAGCTCAGCGGTGAGTTATCTCTGCTATCCTTACCTTATCTTTTGTCTTTCTTATCCGGAGTCTATCCCCCACCAGATCTCTCCTCTTCTCTTCGAATCCTTCCTTTTGCCAGCCTGTTGCGAACAGAGGGTATATATCTTTTGTTTCTCTCGGAAACTCGCAGTCTTCCTGCAACGCCCTTCTATATTCTAAGTCTGCTGCATATTTATCCCCCCGCTCTACAGCTCCCCATCATTCGTCATAGTGCAGGCTAGATTCCCATCGCTATCGCCCGAGCACCGTCCCACGCCTACGGCACGAGCCCAGGCTAAGGTCCTCACTGGTCAGCGATTTGTCTCGACATTGTTCGAGGCAAACGCCGACCGCGTACTCCAAGTATCGTCGCATTGCTTCCCTTCACTGTCTGTTGGGACCGGGCCCTTCTATCGACGAAAACAGTCATGGATTATACCGGAGGGAGCCGTGAAGCCCAGCACCTCTGCGTGCTGGTTCATGGGTACGATTCTATGCGTCGCGAAAGTTGGACTCCCGCAGCTGCTAACAGAATATAGCTTATGGGGCAATCCGAATCATCTAAAAGTGATGGCCCAGAGTCTGCGAGCAAAGCACCCAGAAGAAAGTCTACATATCCTCGTCGCCAAGCGCAACTCCGGCAGCTTTACATATGATGGTATAGAACGTGGTGGCGAACGGGTGTGCTTTGAGATAGAGGAGGAGATTCAGAAGTTGGCACAAGCGGGACAAGAAATCACACGGATATCTCTGGTTGGGTATTCCCTGGGAGGACTTGTGGCTCGTTTCTGTGTTGGCTTACTCGATAGCAAAGGATTCTTCGAGAAGATCAAGCCGGTGGTATGTCAGTCCCGAGCGCAGAGAGAAGCCCCAACGTCGGGCTTAGAGGCATCTTCCTGCAATAATATGGATCGAAATTATATTGCGTTGGATGACGCTGATTTTTGCAGAACTTTACCACATTTGCTACCCCCCATCTCGGTGTACGGACTCCTTTACGCGGTTGGCATAACCATGTATGGAATGTATTGGGGGCAAGGACGTTGTCAGCATCTGGCCGACAGCTATTTACAATCGACAAGTTTCGGGAAACTGGCATGCCTCTCTTGGAAGTTCTGGCAGATCCTGAATCGATCTTCATTAAGGGACTGGCCAAATTCGAACGTCGAACTCTATATACAAATATTGTCAACGATAGAAGTGCCGTCCACTATACTACAGGCATCACAAAATCAGACCCTTTCACAGACCTTGATAGGATCAAGATCAACTATGTGAAGGGCTATGAAGATGTCATTATCGACCCCGAGCACCCAGTCGCGCCCGCTGATCCAGAAGAGACAGATACGAGTTTCTACGGCAGTCTCATAAGAAGCAGCCAAACAACCATTGGACGAATGCCGTTCTTGCTAGCCATGGTCTTCTTCATCCCTCTCGGAGTAGTGGCTTTTTTGATCAACTCTGGCGTCCAATCGTTCCGAAGTAACAGAAGAATCAGACTCCATGAAAGAGGACTAGCTGGTATCCAACCAGGAAACTATCGTTTTCCCCTACTCACCGGAATGCGAGAAGCCGTAGAAGATGTTTATGAGAATCTCAACAGCGCCCAAAGCCACGAATATCTCGTTGCAGGTACCGAAGAGGAAGCTGCCCAAGAAGAGCCAGGCTCTCCTGTTCTTGAGCGCACGCAATCTCACTTGCGATCTCAATCTAATGCTTCGGCTAGCGGAAAGGAGAAATTCAATCATGACCCGCCGATTCTTGCCCTTGCGCCTTATCAGTTTCGTATGATTTCAGCTCTGGATAGTGTTGGATGGCGTAAGTACCCGGTGTATATTCACAAAGTGAGACACAGTCATGCGGCAATCATCGTTCGTATGGACAAACCTACCTTTGATGAAGGCCGTGTTGTCTTGAAGCACTGGCTGGATGAGGAGTTTATTCTGTGACGTACTCCTTTGCGACTTTTGAATTGATTGCAAGATATACGATAGAATTTTGATTGGGTGGATGGATAATTACGATGGGCATTTTGGTTTGCAACGAGTTTTGGAATTAGCGATGAGCGAAACATTTCTCATCTCAGATGGTCAATTTTATTTCCCAGCGATAGGCGTTATTAGAGAAGCAGTTTTGGTCTTTTTTCTAATCCCATCCGTCACAGCAGGCATTTTTGTGTAAGATAGCATAACGAGAAAGTGCCTTTCTGATAAATACTGTTTCTAGTGAGTTGTATGTTGTCAAGTGCGGCATTCGCTATGGTCGTTATTTGATAATTCGGAATTGAGACCAACCAGGCTCTAGGCTAGACAATCCTACCGAGCAAGAGCCTGCAGTGACAAAAGGAAAATGATCCTACGCATCGTGATTATCTCCACTGCATTCAAGTGTACACTTTCTGTGGACTGCTCTCTTGCACCTAAAGTCTCAGCCTAGCAATCCCACCCTTCCTTCAACCCCAATCCAAATCCTCCAAATACTTCAAAAGAGCAGCGTACCTGCCATTTGCCTGCTGAATTGCCCAGCTCCTATAGTAGTCAGCCTAGGTTCTAGAGCAACCCGTATGTCTAAGCCTCACCATCGATCCCGCCCTGCATCACTCTAAGTTAGCGATTGGTTCTCAACTTCCCTCCTACTATCACATATCCTCCTGCAGGAAGTAATGTGCTGGTCCATAGTACGGTTCATAGTCACGTGTAATGGAACCGAGGATTAGCCGGCGCGAGTAGGTATATCTCGACTCTCTTGTCGAGATCTACCTTGATTCCGTAGCCACGAATACAACTAATATTACCACCATAATACTACTGTAATACTGGCTCAGTTAGACTACTTTACCGTACGTACTAGCACAGAGTGATACCGACATAATGCATAGGAACCTATCACCCCGCATTGAACGAGTATGAGATATGCAGCCTCATCACATATGCTGCACGAATTTACTATAGTCTCGGGCGTGAGCCGTGTAAGTATGCGCCTTGTTAAACCATACACAGCCTGATGGCTATAAGTGTAAAGGATGAGTTGGAGAGGTGGGAGAATGGCAACCGATATTTATATTTGATATTGACGTCCTGTCCCACGAGGAATCCGGAGGCTGCGTTTGTTCAAGTACCATTTTGTTCTTGTAACTTGTTTGCTCATGAAGAGGAGACAGTCTTGATGCTTTATGTTCGGCCGCTGTTGATATCTTAGAAGACAAGATTTTGTCTTTAGGAACCATCCTGCTCGGCCCTGCGGAGTTTGTAATCGAAGACAGAATCTCCTAAAGCCTTCCCCATACAAAGTCAGCAACTATGGACCCCTTCACCTCTCCCTTCCATCGCCAACCACGCATATATTCTTCTTCTTCTACCTCTTACTCCAAAGTTTCTGCGGGTTCTCCATACTCAAGTAGTAGCTCCTCATCCTCATCCTCACCACACTCCTCATTTTCCTATCCTTCATACTCGATTACACCATCGAAGCTAAATTCGGGCCACCTTACACCCCTCCTTCACACAGCCATACTGCTTTCTGAAAAGCGCTCCATCTTGACCCTGCTCTCCGCAGGTGCAGACATCAACGGTCTCTCCTCCCAAGGACTCACTCCTCTCGAAACAGCAGTCCGTTCGCCTGAGAGTAGAGAAAGTGTTGCTTTGTTATTAATCGAGCGGGGTGCGTACATCAGACTTAGGAGCGGGAGCCTATTGTGTTGGGCAGCGAGGAGGGATTGGGGTTTTGTAATTGAGGCTTTGATAGATAGGGGTGTGGATGTTGATGGCGATTCTGGGGTCGATTTACATGGGGATATGGAGTCTTGCATGAGTAGTGAAGTCAGCTACATGCCAAGTCAGGATGGAAGAAAGCTCAACCGAAATGGAAATAAAGGCGGTATAACACCCCTCCACATCGCAGCCTACTATTCCGCCCTCTCGGCAGCAAGAGTCCTAGTTCACCACGCCGCATCCCTCTCCCTCTCTTCACAGTCTGCTGAACTTGCTCTTGCGGAAGCAGTCTCCAATACCTGTATCCCCATGGTTGCGCTCTTACTCTTTTCGGGTTTCAGTATTGATAAGGCTGTTGATTCTACGGGAGGCACGCCGCTTATGGCGGCGGTATGTATGAATCATGTTGGCTTAGTGGAATGCTTGATGGAATTTGGCGCATGGAGGACGATGGGAAGACGGGATAGAAATGGAGAGGGAATTTGGCATGTTGGTGCTAGATGGGCTGGGTTGGAGGTGCTTGAGGTGCTCAGAGATTGGTATGGGAAGGGGAGTACGAGGCTGGTTGATGCGAGAAATGAGGACGGAGAAACGCCGCTGAAGTTGGCCATTGGGCTAAAAAGGCCACGAGAGGTGCTAGATGTTTTACTGAGCGCTGGGGCGAGGAGAGTTGACGATTATGAGGAAAGCATTAAGAGCGAGGAAGATTGGCGTCAACGACCTGTGCATGCGAGTGGGTCACTTGGTAAGAGAGTGGCGAGGCACGAACATCGAGTGCCTCATTCTTTTGCGCACTCGAGAGTACGAGGCTTGTTAACATCTCTCTCATTCGAAGGAATTCCTGCTTCCGAGCCGGATAGGGATCAGAATCTTGATCGAAGGATGGTGAAACGATCTGACAGGTTCGAGCGGCTCGCTATGGGATCGTGGGAGGATGGTATTGTGGAGTCGGCATATAGCGAGAGTTGGGATGATGAGAACGACAGGAGGCTAGGAGATGAGTGGAGCGTGAACGGGAAAGAGAGGTTTAGATCTGGAAGGCATAAGGGCCGAAGGGGAATCACGAGTATTGTTAGTTTTACTGTGTACCGATAGATGGAACGTGAGGGAGGGTTTGTAGCTAGTGATATAGTAAGATTTCAAAGTAGCAGCACGTCAGAAACTAACAAGTAAGTGGAAGAAAAACGTCCAATCAAGAAGGAAACACCGCTCAATCTCACATCTGACTTATCTTCTTCCTAGCATAAACAATAGTCCTTTGACAGCGTTTCATATTTGATGAGAGAAATGAATACTGGTGTTAAATGTATCAGTTAGCAGCGTAGTTAACTTATCCATTTTAAAGCTACTTTCTACATCTGTAAAGAAGTATTACAAGTACGGTCTATAGGTACCTACCTAGCTTGTGTGTTTACTCGCTTGTTATTAAGCGAGACAACCCAAACTCTACTACTTCACGGACTCTCTATCCCTACGAAGATTTATAATCTCTTGACAAGGAAACACGACTCTAAATAACCTCGTATATGTACCTACTATGCTTAACTTCTTCCATTGTTCTGAATATTTGATTTAAGCCGCCGCGACGATGTTACTATTGAACGAAGTCGGGCTCAACTGTCCTAGCAATCCTATCCTGCGAATTTTTGCGAGAAGAGAACTATACATTTTCGTCCTCATGAACTCATCACCCAGTGAGCGATTATATCCGAAGACGGGCCGGGCGGCTTCTAGCTTACCGAAGGAAAGATTTGTTGCACGTCGTGAAATTTCTAATGTCACGTAAATACCTGGTGACAGCGGGGTCCGGAACGGGTGATGCCACCTTTGGCTTTGTGAAGAATAGAAACTTTCCCTACACGGTGTAACGTTTCCATTGCGATAGAGCTAATTTCCGAATTTCCTCGTACACATTGATTATCCTCGACAATTGTCTGGGGCCTTAAGAGGCCTAGAAGCCTAGAAGCGTTATGACATGGTTGCTCTTCATTATTCTAATTGTGGTTATTGAAGTGAGCAAACTGGGCTAGCACATTAGTTCATTTTTTGAGAAGGACTTGCGAAGAAAATTGCTCGACCTATACAAGCCTGAAGATGTATTGCGGAAATCAATCCATACAGGTGTGTAGTCACTGAAGGGTAGCTAAAGAGGCAAATTTGCCATTATATCATTGTTATCAAGAGATTTACTCCTATTCTCTTGGACTCCAAAGCTCCACTATGAATCCGTCTCGGATCCATGTATCCACGCCAACCATCCCTTTGACAAACCAATCTCAGAACGCACTCCCATAAGCCCATCGTCTCCGTGTACTCCCCGAAAAGAGGTGGCTACCCACACCCCTACACCATCGCCTTCAAGGCAGATCAAGAAACTCCCCATCAAGCCTGGCATAGCCATCATGCCTACTAGCCAAGAGAAGACGCCTTGAATGTATATACCCTAATCTTGATCGCTCCTCCTACACACAAAAGGAAACTAGCAAATGAAACCAACGCCCCTGACCCTAGAAATATCATGCGAAGGTATAGCCTATCCAAACACCTCTTTGCAGCCTAGCCTCCCTAGAAGTCGCGCTTCCCGTGAAATGCCTTTCTAGCCAGAATGAAAGAAAAAGAAAAAGAAAAAGAAAATTCAAGTAATCGCCGCAGATGGCGAAGTCACAGCCAGATTCCCTGCAGTCTTTGGTCGTTCCTCCAGCTCCTGTATCGGCAACTCATTCGAGTCCTGCCTGCTCAACCTAAGTTTCTCATCAAAAAGAGAAACCAATCTATCCGAATACGTGTCCAGCAATCCTGTCAACACAGTCTCGCTGATAGCTTTGGACTTCAAGTTCTTCTCTCCCAATGCCATTGCCGTGAGGCGTAGTTCTTGATCTAATTCTTTTAATGCATCTTCCCTCACAGTCTCGGAGGAGAGGAGCTTCTTCCGATATGCTCTTAATGTTCGGCAGGCTTGCTCGGTTGCCATGTTAAGAGTGCCAAATTCGCTGAAGTTTCCTGTGCTTTTCGTACGTCCTCGCGAATCGAGTGATGCTAATGAAGGCCGCCTGGTATCTTTCACTTTCGGACTTGGCGGACTTCGTGATCGGTTCCGAAGCGGACGGCGAATACCCGTGTCGTCGGACGCTGAAGTGAAGTGCTTAGAGCTTACGAGGGGTACTGGTGGAGCCAAAGTAGGTGACTGTGTTGAAAGACCATATCTCGAAGTCTTCCTTCGAATCGCTCTGGGAGGGGATCGATTGCCTGTTGGTGTCGAAAGTGGTGAAGCTCGCTGAAATTCGGCTAGCTCAGCTTTCGAAAGTACCCTTCTGAGTGGTGTCCGACTCGAAGCCGTGTCTTTTGGTGGCGATGGATCGCGATTGATTGTAGGATCGATAGGTTCCTGGAACTCGGGTGCTTTAGGCGAGAGGTCCCATATCATGATTGTGCCATCGGCTCCTGTGCTGATGAGAGTCTTCTGATCCGAATCCGGAACTTCCAAGAGAGCCACATCAGTAACACTAGCTGTGTGGCCCCATTCCCGGTCTAGAAATGCGCCCGTATTTCCGTCGTATATCCTCACCGATTTGTCTGTACTCGAAACTCCTGCTAGTATTGTCGGTCGTCCTGGCGAAGCACTAGGCATACCCATAACAAGAGAATCTAAAACCACAGATTCCTGTCCATCATTGTCACTAACTTTGAACGAGCTGATAAGTCGACCGCTCGAGATCTCGTAAGTCGCGACGGTCCGATCCAGGAGAGAAACAACGAAATAGCCCATCTGATCTGCGAAGCAAGCAGCCATCGAGACTGGCGTTGCCTTGAGTGTAATAATTCGAACTGGCACTGCTCCCATCACTTCCTGTCCTCCTACCTCTTTCTTGACTATATGTCGGATGTGTATTGTTCGATCCGTAGAGCAAGATATCAGCTTCTCACCGTTCTCGGCAAAGAACAGAGTACAGACACTGGCAGAATGGTCATCTAGTGTCTGCATAAGTATCCATTGATCCGACATCAGACGAAACAATTGTACGGTACGATCCCTACCGCACGACGCGATCATCTTGCAGCTGTCGGATTCATGGATCGCAATATCTTGTATAGTGGAAATGTGAGCCCTTGTCTCGAATATACAGGACTGGGTGACTGGGTTAATCACTCTCAATACCCCATATCGATCACCAGTTACTAGAAATGCGACTCCTTTCGAAGTACGCACGATCTGACACTGGTTCCCAAGTTCTTCCTCGCTTGACATGAGCTGCTCCACTTCTACCATTAAAGAGGCTTTACTGCTGCCATCCAAACCCCAGAAGACCACTGTACCGTTTGCAGCCCAGGTGAGAAATGCGGCCTTCATCACATTATCTGGCGAGAGCAAACGAACGCCAAGCACAGCATCGCCATGCGCTGGAAATGCCGTATTCTGCATTTGAGGATCCGCGTCATGTGACCCAGGCATTGATATCTCTATCGAATGTTTCGAGTCTACCGTGATCAAACTTCCGGCGGCATAGCCCATGGCACAGAGATGCCCTGCCTCATTAGTCGGATTTGATTCAACGATCGAAGGAGTCGGCGATTCCGGTGGTGTCGAGGGGGTCATTAAGTCGTCCAGGCTCATCGACTTTACGTTTCCGTTTCGCCCTCCGATTCGTATCCTTCTAGCTTGCTTATCAATGGCGATACATGTGACTTTGAAGCCAGTAGTCGCAAGCTTTATCAATTTTGACCCTTCAGTATCATCCAGTAGGCAAATATCTCCCTTTTCGGAGCAGACAATTGCCTTATGTTCTGAGATTGCTGCCAAGGTTGTGAATGTTGCTTCTACCAAAGGACCAAGAAGAACATTTCTTCCGACCAAGGTTTTCAGAGCAGGTATCGTCGGCATAGGAACAGGCGTTCCATCAAGAGCAAAACGCTGTTTTGAAGGAGACACTGGCCTGCTATCCTCTACCCTCCATATCTTGATATGTCGGGTTCCAATACTGGGACACATTAGTAAACTTTCCAAAGAATCGTCATCTGAACATACGTGACTATACTACTACCAAGCCACACCATTTGTTTGATGAAGCTTGTACACTTATTACTAGAATGAAGTCTCGCAGCACCTGTCCTTTGGTTGATCGACCAAACATAAAGAAATCCATCATTCGGAGAGCCCAAACTCGCCAGGTATTTCTGATCTGGGCTGAATGCAATCGCTCGTACTCCATAGGTGTGTTCGTTCAAAATGACCAAGGGACGATCAGAAGAAGTATCTTGGAGAGAAAATATAAGAACTCGAGGCGAATATCCAGTCTGCGTTACGTCAACGAAAAGTTACAAGGTCTCGTGCCAGCATTTCCTACCTCACCAACGGCTAGAAACCTGCCATCCTGACTTATGGATAGACAGGTAGCTGCCTTTATCCTCTCCCTGCTTGTCCATGTCTTGGAAGACGGAGAATCACCCCATTCCAAGCTCGTATGTGGTGTTGAAGGAGAATAAGGAACTGCCGAATCGCGTAGAGCTATTACCGCTCTACTGCGACCATCATTGGCAGTACTTGTGGGTGTGGAAGGAGAAAATGACGTCGCAATGAATGAATTTGAGGCGACTGCTGTAGGGCGGGCCCTGAAGAATCGCTGGGAGTACTTCGAGGCATCTTCAACGTTCACAACAACTGCTGCTGCCCCAGCAGTGTAGGCGAATATGCGCGAAGAAGAAAGGCTGTCGAAGGCTGTAGGGGAAGACACAGTGGTGCCAATTATCCTATTAAGAGACAATCCCGACTCGTAGAGACATCTGGGTTTGAGAGGAGACCGTGGAGTGCGTGGAAGGTTGGAGTTCGAGGGTGTTAGTCTGAGGCCGAGTCCGGTATTTGCTGCGAAGGTTCGCGGATTCGAAGGTGTTGAGGCCATGATCAAGCCATGAATAGCTGATCAATTGAAATTGGGAGCTCGAAGTCAAAGTTGACTGGTCTGAAATGCTCCCTTCGTGTGTTGGGAAAGGAAATCGAAGGTTGTGTCGTCGTCGCTGGAGTTTGGTAAAGAGAACATGGGAAACAAATGCTATTGTTTATTTTGTCTTAGACTTGCACGACAAAGAGCAGTTCGGAACTCCGCATTTAACGTACAGTGTCAGATCGAAAAGATCAAGGGCAATTCATACACGACGACAACAGAGGTGAATTGAAGCGATCAAGTGATCAATCGACCAACGGCGACAGACACAGGTGAGTAAATCCTGCACTGCTGGTGTTTTCGAGGCTGGGAACTCAACTCTCAAGCTGCATCCGTGCCCCAGTCCCAGTCCCAGTCCCAGTCCCAGCCCACTCAAACCCGGCGCCCTTGTCCATGACCCTAGAAGAGGCGCTTATCAGCCCGAAAGGGCCTGTGCCGTTTGCGGCGATTGTTCAGGGGACAACAGGGCGAATGGTACTCGATCGACAACGGGGCATCCTCAATCTCACCATTATGCCGGTGTAAGTGCGTTCTATTGGTCTGTTTCAACCCTGGGATTCTGATTTGTTCCTATCACAGTCTCATTGATGGTAGAAATGGGACATGTTGTGTAAGTATACTTGAGTGCGACCCGATATGAGGATTCTTTCTCATCTCTACCAACTTTCTGCAATATGCCTTGAAACCTCTTCTGGAAGCATTGTGGAATACCCAATGCCGTGTCAAAGCTCACCACGAACACACAGCATCTGACAAATAAAAGCGTGCCATGGTTGGAAACCTTCTATATCATACATCTGCTTCTGAATATAGCAGAAACCCACCAAAATTAAGTATAAGGTGCTATTTGTAGGGCTGTCATCTCCTCCACCCCCAAGATCCAGCTGCAAGTCTTCTCTAAGTCGAAGACCAAGACCGCCCACCGACTTCCTCCAAAATAATCCTCTCCACAAGGTTGGTTTTATTAAGTTCGTAGGATGGCACAACATGCGCGATATGTCCTGCACAATCTTCCAGCTGCAAGCCCGACGACTCCCATACATGACAGCATAAACCCACCAGTTAGTCTTACAATATCTTATCAGCAAGCTTTGCCTCGTTCTGACTCCTAGACTTCTGCTCTTTCCGTCTCGCCGTCGTGACCAAAGCCGGTAGCGGTTGCTCCGGTAGAACCTGCTTTTTCAACATCCATTCGGGCTTCCCATTTCCAATACCCCGCTCTCTCCATTTCTTCGGTGGCTTGACTCCCAGCTCGGCTAATCTGCTCCAAACTGATTCTCCTCTCCTGAACCACCGCTTCTGACGTTCCGTCTCTTCCTCTGAATCAGGTCTCCATTTCGACTTAAGAATTCGACGAATAGCCTCGGGTGACACTTTAAATTCCTGGGAGAGATTCCATGTTGTGTATCGTTCAGGCATTTGTGCATGCAGAGCGCGTATCCCAGCAATAGCATCTGGAGAGAGCTTCTTCAGAGGTTTATAACCATCGGGATATTTCTCTTTAGCTGCGTTTTTATCATTCATCCAGGGCTGGCGTGGTGGGGGGACCCAGTCATCTCCAGGTCGTTGCTGCTTGCTTCTGAACCTCTCCCTTGCTTTCTCCACTCCTGAGCCTTTCTCCGGCGCCGGAGGTTGATCGAAGGCCGCGTTGGCAGTTGTTCTCCTGATGAGCGGCCGCGGAGCATCCCCAAGTGTTAAATGCTTCACATTTAACCTACTCGTCTCGGTCCCTGCTGCTCGTGGCTTCTTATGCGGCAAATCCTGCAGTAAAGACTGTAATGGCGTCTCGTACCCGGCGTGTGCTTCTACTCTGGGGTCTTTGGTGGAAGAACTCGACCAAGGTGAATCTGCTACGATAGCATCTATCGCGTCCAGTGATATTTCGGCAATAGGAGCCTCAACGGGTCTCTTGGGTCGAGATTCTGTCGTACTGGCTTCGACTGTACTATCATTGGGGGTAGTGGTAGATGAGTATGCTCTTCTGGACATAGGAGCTCCTGCAAAGCCTCGAGACGGCACATTTTGGTTCGCATATCTTTGTGCCTGACGTATCGCTTGCCTCGACGACGATGGCAAATTGACTTCTGCTACATTTCGGATGAATAGCGCAAGTGTATTAACGGGACAGCGACAAGTCATCGTTGATGATTGTGTTGATTCTGTTAAGGAGAGATGAGAAAAGTTCCACAATGTCGCTCGGGCGAGGTTAATCCGGTCCGCTTATCTCGTCTTATCTGGAGGCGAGGTCCAATAAACAAATAGACGACTCGTCAAATCTACAATTAAGTTATCTGACATTAATTAAAGTTAAAGCTAAAGGGATCTTAAGTTCTAAAGATCTTTCCTTTCTAAATGAACATCCTCATTTCACGAAATGTCCCATAACTCAATCATCAGTATTTCGGTTTCATGTCAGGTATCGCCACCCATGGAGCGGGTTGCCGAGCAAGAAAGTCAATGATGTATTCATGTGATCGCGGGGGTGAATTACAAGCATCTGACTTCATAGCCTACATTTCTGTATCCTTTCTTCCCTCGTTGCTTGATATGTCTTTGATTCCCTTTTAGCATCCCTCCTGTATCTTTTTCTCTCACCATTTGGCTTCATACATTGCTTATCCCGAGCTAGTGCTAGGCAAGGTCTAATGCAAGAGACTAACGCCACCATACATTTGCTTCCTTCCAGGTTTTTGCAAAAAACCCTTCATAACATATATCAATATCAAAGTCGGAGCAATTGATTTGTCCTTACTTTCCATAGCTACAAGAGTCCCTTTGCATCTTCATATCCTCTTGATCCTCCCGCATCAGGGCAGTAAATACATGTCTTGGCTAAATCCGTTCAGACAGTACGACGAGAATACCAGGCACGCTTGGGGATACACTTTCCAATGGACTCCTCAACATACGTCTCCGGAGGAGATGCATCATATGAAGTTCACTTACGATGAACTGGGGGAAGAATGTTTGAATCGTAAGTGCCGTATCGTATTCTGATCCATCGCAGCTACTTCCTAACCGAGTCATCTCGTTGATATCATGACTGAACCAATATCTCGTATTCTGTCACCCCCTTCCACGGGCTGACACGTTACAGGCCTCGATGAGATATTGCCACCTACCACAGGTGAAATACCTCGAAACAAAAGCAGACTTCCGACCAAAGAGACAGCTGAGCCGGCTCCCAAGAGAGATTTATACGCTCTTCTCCGAGACAACGCTTCATCAGATGAGAAGCTCGGTCAGCTATGGAAAGAAGTCAACACTATTCCAAATTGCGTTGACTGGGACCAAATCGCCCGAGGCCAAGACGTATTCTACAGATACGGTGGAGTGGCTCTCACAGCTGTATGTCACCACCTTAGACACTCAGAAGCAACCATTGACACCTCATCAGCTAGCATATCAATCTCTTCTAGGCGGCATGGGAGCAGCACGAGTCACCGAAGTCCTCGCCCGAACCGGCGGGTTCTCAACCAAAGTCGCTAAAGCCAGATTATACGAAACAACACAACACATCCTCCAAGTAACGCGCTCTCTCGACTCCATCAAACCCGGCGGTGAAGGCCACGCATCTACAATCCGCGTCCGTCTGCTCCATGCCGCAGTCCGTCGACGCATTCTTGCTCTCGCTAAAGAGAAACCCTCTTACTATTCTGTCGAGGACTATGGTATCCCGATCAATGATCTCGACAGTATAGGAACCATAAGCACCTTCTCCTCAACCCTAGTCTGGGTCGGCTTCCCACGACAAGGCATCTATCTCCGGCAACAGGAAATCCTAGATTATCTCGCTTTATGGCGTTTAGTAGCCCACTATATCGGGGTCCCAGATACATATTTCTCTTCCCCGGAAGCCTCAAAAGCTATCATGGAATCTCTGCTAATCTCAGAGATCCAACCAAGCGAAACTTCTCGAGTGTTAGCAAATAACGTGATTTTGTCTTTACAAGGTCAGCCGCCCGCTTATGCTTCAAGAGATTTCTTGAACGCGAGTGCGCGGTGGTTGAACGGTGATGAGCTTGCTGATGAACTGGGGCTGGGCAGGCCGAGTCTGTATTATAAAGCGTTGGTAGCGGGACAGTGTTTGTTTTTCGTTTGTTTGTGTTACACGAATCGAATGATCCCGAGTTGGGATAGGAAAAAAATCGAGGTATGTAGATCCCCAGTCCTAGTGATTTCTCAAAGAAATTTTGAAAACAGTCGCTTGAGCTGACGTATCAAGGCCTTGAGACGTATCTTCTACCACGTCATCGTAGAAAATAAGAGCCATGGCTTGGGAGAAGAGACAAATTTCGAATTCAAGTATATACCGAATTTGGACACTACTACGTCGATGGGAGATTATGTTGCTGGTGCGAAGGAAGACGGGATCGAGAGAAGGAATCTAAAGGCTTTTGTTCTAGGGAGCGCAATTATGGGTCTTGTATCATACGTTGGACTAAGAACGACGTGGGAAATCTTTGGTGGATTAAGAGCTATGTGGATGTCACTGACTTGAAGTTTTGGGATGTATCAAACAAATATGCCGGAGTTTAATATGGGATGGTTCCCATGGAACAATTTTTACACGCATCTTCAGCGTATGGTTTTCTGGGTTGTACTCGCGATAATCTTTTTCTGTATGTCCACGAGATTTCAGCACTTCAGCACTTCAGGGTAAATCTCAGGTTTAAATTATTGTCTACCAGGATTGAAGGCTTTTCAGCCAAGTAGAGTGTCACTTGTAACGATTAGAGAGACTAAGGCATGATAGGCATTTATCTTTATTTCATTAACACTATGAAATACGTTTCCTCATCCGGTCGCCCCTTTCGTACACAACTCATAATCTTATGCAAACGCCATAATAACTGCTCGATGCATACGCAGAGCTTCCCTAGTACGCCTTCAATGACACCAAACACTATTTCAAATAACCATTTCCAATCCTTTCCCTCTCCGAAGAGTCTACTGCTCCATCAACTCAACAGGTGGTCTTGATGTGTGCGCAAGAATAGGCTTCTCCTGTTCGATCGGGCTGAAATCATCCTCGCCTCCTGTCGTATCCTCCACTGAAATAGCTGGCAAGTTCGGACTGTGGCCATGCTGACTAGGGTTGTATATC
Organism: Neospermospora avenae; assembly: GCA_014282315.1. Classification (NCBI taxonomy): domain Eukaryota; kingdom Fungi; phylum Ascomycota; class Leotiomycetes; order Helotiales; family Ploettnerulaceae; genus Neospermospora; species Neospermospora avenae. The sequence goes on along the minus strand of JACBAH010007266.1, from coordinate 7,525 downwards.
GTAGTACTGGATCCACTCCTCGTCCTGACAACTCTGCCCTCTTCGCCATCACTGATCGGACTAGCGGGCAGATCAGTGTTGGGCTTAGCATGTAACTTCGCCAGAGCCTCTGCCAGATCTTCCGCATGCACAAGCTTGTTGGGCGCATCTTCGAGCTTCATCTCCCAGCCATGGGGAGGCGAAGGTGGCGGTGAGATAAAGAATAGTTTGCCGGCATCTGGGAGATTGAGGTGCTCATCTTTGACTTCGATGGAGGTTGTTGCGCCAAAGTAGACTTTTACACGCTCGCCCATGATGGCTTCGCCATCGAGTATCTGGCGGATGCGGATGGCGGATGCTTCATCGAAGAAGGAGACGATAATTCGGCGAAATGATTTAAGAGGTGCCCAGGAATGGATTGGTGCCGATGTGTTGATTAGTTCGCGGATTGTTTGCAAGTTCTCGGGACGGAAGACGGATGGGTCTTGCAGGTTTGTTATGAGGAGGGTATTTGATGGAGGAGTGGGCATCTGGAGAGGAGGAATGGCTGATAGATCTATAGACATCTTGGGTCTTGATGCGCGAGATGATCGTCGTGATGTTGGTGGCGAGGTGAGAGAGGTGGGGGAGGATAAGTTGGTGGTTGACATCGTGAAGTTTAGCAAGGCAGCTAAAATCGCGTTGACTTTTGAGTAGTTATCTTGAAGTATAAGAAGTTGTTGGAGAGGTGATTGTATTTCTTAGTAGGAGAGAGGTGGCCATCCGGTGGTTTATCTATCAATTATGAGGTCAAGTGGAATAGCGGTGGTGCTGCATAGCTGCGGCAGTTCGTAGCAGACCGAGATGATCTTGGCACATTAAGTTCGCCTTTCGGCTAGCACCTTCAATGAGGCTGTGTATCTCATCGGAAGTTTCTGACCACACACAGCCTACCAACCGCAAGCAACGACGCAACCAGAGACTTCTGGAACTCAAAGACCGACGGAGCGACTCCGTTTGACGGATGCCAACATGGAATCTCTTTCTCGTAGCGTATCCAAGCCCCAGGGAATTACTCATTAACATTCCCTGCCGAGCGTAGCGTCTCGCCTATTGTCAACACTGCCTCCAAGGAGATTGGCTGGATCGCCTTCAAGATATCTGATGTCCGCTCTGTCATTCGTAAGTGGCTCGGCTATGGAATTGAAATGCGGAGGAGAAGCGGCCAACACTCGATGTGGGTCTATCAGACTGTTGAGAGAGGCTGGGTCATTAAGTTTGCTATCATATTCCAGTCGATTCTGGGTATTTTCCAGTACAAGCATTTGTTTGAGTGGTTTTCCAGCTGCGGTCGGTGGGTGGGTATGGATGAGAGACCATGGAGTCATGACCCTTCCGAGCCTTCCTGATGACAATTCTTTCAAGGTCACGGGTTTACTCAGGCTTGTTTCATTATCAAGCGATCAAGAAGTGGCCTTCTGACAACGAGGCCTGCTGCGGTCAACTGTAAGGCGAAGTCTCATTGTCACAGTTGTGTTTGATCCTACGATCGTATCGGTAATTGACGTTTGCCAGATATTGCAGTCCCTTGAGCATCAGCGTATGGGTCACCGGAAGTTCTTTGTGATTCTTTAAGACTTCGTGAAGCAAGTGATGTGACTTTTTGAGATAGGAGAGTTGGTGCATGTGAAATCTTCAACATCTGATACAAAAGCCAAGAAATATGATTCGTTTCGAGCACTGCCGCATAAAGGATAATTCAAATTTCTTGGTCTGAACGCTAATAAATATTCACTAGAATACTGAAATCAGAATGAAGATACACAGACAACCAGAGAGGCTCTAAGGCATCTGACGCACGTGATATTGTTTAGCGTCCAGATGCGGCATTGGGTCCGCCAGCAGCCTCAGATTCAGCCTCGATGCTTTGTAACTACGATCACCATACACTCCACTGAACCGCCGTGAAGTCGACACAGCAAAAGGCGGAGCTGTCGAAGATACGTCAGCCTTCCAGATTGCTCGCACTCCTTTGTTAGGCCAGGCCAGGTTGTCCCAAGCTTGTTTCGAAGCTCCTTCGTCTGCGCGCCGTTGATAAATTCCGCCCAAAATGGATTTCGACCCTATGGTGATGGACACGGAGGCTTCCGGACCATCTGTGAAGATCACTGAGGTACGAGTACCTGGCAGCTTATCATTTTGACACCGAAACTCACACGCAACAGGTTGGAGGAGATCACGTTAACTTCGAGCTCGAGAATGTCGATCTTGCCTTCGCGAACTCGTTGCGCCGAGTCATCATGGCCGAGGTCCCAACAATGGCAATAGATTTGGTGGAGATAGAGGCGAACACATCCGTTCTGGCAGATGAGTTCCTTGCTCATAGACTCGGGTTGATTCCTCTGGTCTCTAAGAATATCGAGGATGTCAACTATACCCGCGACTGCGAATGCGAACAGTACTGCGAGCTATGTAGCGTCACTCTCAATCTACAAGCACGATGCACGGGAACCGATATCATGAAAGTCTATGCGCGGGATTTGGTGGTTGACTCAAGACGAGCAAATCAATGGGTGGGCAATCCTGTCATTACAGATCCTGAGGGACAAGGTACTGTCATCTGCAAGTTGCGCCAGAACCAGGAATTACGGATCAAGTGCATTGCGAAGAAAGGTATCGCGAAGGAACATGCGAAATGGGCACCTACCTCAGCTGTTGCTTTCGAATATGACCCTAATAACAAATTGAGGCATACGGATCTTTGGTACGAGGCTGATGCTGCTTCGGAATGGTGAGTCGACAGAGGAATTTTGAAGAAGGAGATGTTGACATCACTAGGCCCAAGAGTAAATATGCTGAATGGGAGGAACCTGAGCAAGAAGGTGAAGCATTTAACTATGATGCAGTACCAGGAAAGTTCTACTTCGAGGTTGAAAGTGTTGGAAACCTGGACCCGGACGCCATCATCCAGCAGGGTATCAAGGTCATGCAACAAAAGTTGGCTTCCGTGATTCAGGAATTGACAGAGGACGACGAGGGTGCTAATGGCGCAAATGGACATGGATATGAGGATGGGCCAAGAAGTCCAGATGTCAACATGAACGGTGGGCAGACTTGGGGAGAGGATGCGGCTGGATACTCGACACCTTATGGTAATGGAGCCGGCGCTGCTCAATGGGGGGCTGGAGCAGGTGCTGCTACACCTTATGGCGCCACACCGTACGGCTAGAACGGAGGCAATGGATGGAACTAGAGCGATCGTGTACTATATATTGGCTACCAGTCGCAGCCATGCATCTCCGACTAATATGGTTCTGGCGCATATCCACGCAAGAAAAGTAAGTCGGCCCATTGTACTACCATCTGCATATCAGGTCAGAGGCGTCTGGGGGGAAAAAACTGGGCAATGAGGAAAATATGGCCAAAATAGACCAGAGAATGATATTACGATGATACCCTAATTTACAGCACAGAACGCCGCCAGTGTTATGATCCTAGTCTATGTGGTCCCAACACCATCGTTATGTCAGAAACTCCAGCGCGCCATTGAGTCCCAAATGGTGTCCCCGCAAGTCTAGATCGCAAACCCATCAACCATGACCAGCTCAGATCGGCTGCTCCGCCTCCTCAATTCCCTTCACCTTCCTGTACATCTTCTTATGCTGCTCTAGGAACAAAAACGTAGCAATCGTATGTGGACCCAATCTGATAAAAGACGGTACCCAGCCCCTGAACATCCATCCCACTCCCTCCAACTTATACACATCCTTCATCAGCGTCGCCAGCCCCTTACTCTCCTGCGACGACATAACTCTTGTCTTGATAACATCCACCGGCGAGCACACAGTTGTAGCCACGAAACCTGCCAAAAACGAAGCCGAGAAGTGCGTCTTGAGACCGTCCTCCATAGGCGTATATTCGATCAACACATTCTTGAACCCATCATACGACGCCAATTGACTAGCTGTCATAAGAACCGCACGCATAGAGTTGGGCCACACGCCGCGGAAGAGACTCTTCCACCCTTCCTCTCGCGTCATGCGTATCAGTCCATCAATAGCATTCTTGTAATTCCTCCTCTCTGCCACAGGCAACGCGGCGTCATGTTGCATTCGTACATTCAGCACATCGGCTGGATTTCCAGCTACACCTCCTATGAATCCTGATGCTGATGCCATGGCGATTAAGGTCGGGAAGGTGGGTTTGGATTTCTGGCCTGCTTTGAGTTCTTCGTAGATGCCGAAACGGGTTGTGGAATAGGTGATCTGGCGGAGAAGAGAGGCGCTGAGTCCGCGATAGAGACCGAGTATGCCATCCGATCTCAGGACGTGGCCGAATGTTCCTATCATGGTTTTGGGTGCATCGCCGCGTCGGGTTTGGAGACGGACCTAGACTTGTGAGCCGAGACGTTTGCATGTGTTATCTCTTCGGATTACCTTTACTAGAATATTGTTAGTATATGGTCCCGCTAGAAGCTATTCGAAAATAGAGATCCCAGCATACCTAAGTCTAAGGGATGTGTTACACAAGCTGCAAAACAACTTGCGCTCCCCCCGAACCAGAAAGGATACCGCAGCGCATCTCTCTTTACAGGAGTCCTCTTGAGGATCTTTCTGGGCTGCTTTATTGCTGCCTCTGTCGACATGATAGTGACTGCTCTTGTTTGGGCATTCCGTGTCGTTGTCTGTGAAATGCGACTTCGAGAAAGGGCGGAACGTTGAGGTTGAACAGGATTATTGACGATGCTCTCGCCCGCTCGTCTCGAGAAACAAAATAAAACAACTGGAAAATGGAAACCTTGCTGGGATTCGAGACCCACTATAATGCTGCTGGGATTAGCTTATTGTGCAACTTCAACTCAACGGTATTTACGACGCGATTAAAAGACTTGTAAATACTGGCAAGGCGAATTCCAAATTGTACAGACATCTGTTTACTTTCATGGGGGGTTTCCAATGCTGCAATCATTTTCCTGGCCGAACTGCCGCGGAAACTTTCCCATTTGAGACAGGCATCGTCATTGCGCAGGGCAGTTCCTTGAGCATCCAGATGGATACTCGTAGCACGGAGAAACAAGCCGGAGAAACGTTACGCCTAATTGTTAGTGGTAAATGTAAATGTGTAAGCTGTAGGTAGCTTTTCATTGATATTTCCCAGAAAGGCAAGAAGCTTTCCAATCTCACTATGCGATCTCTTGTAGGGAGACCAAGGATCTCTTCAGGTCATGAAGCTTTGTCCTTATTCATTGGCTTAGCGAATCTCACGTCAAGGAGAATTGGGAGATGTACACAGTGCCGGCACAATTCTACAACCAGTAAGCCAGTCATTCAACATCTCGCAAGCTTCACTTTCATTGACACCCATAAGCTCCCCAAACCATACAGCTCGAAGGCAAGTCATATAGAAAAGACTCATGGCATAATCTCGCGCCCAACATCACATCTTCCATCTCTCGCCATCTCCACATTCAATCCGACCATCCCATATCCCTCACGCGGTCAATAATCGAATCCAAATTCCCCTCCCCAACCTACAAGTACCACAACACATTCTCTCCTATCGTAACCACCTTTCAGAACTTCGACTCCCTCGGTTTTCCCCCCGACCATCCTGGCCGTAGCAAGACAGACACGTACTACGTTAACGAGAAGACTGTGTTACGCACTCACACCAGCGCCCACCAAGCAGATGTCTTCCGCGCGAACGAAAGCGCCGGATATCTCATTTCCGCAGATGTTTACCGCCGCGATGCAATCGATAGGAGTCATTACCCTATCTTCCATCAGATGGAAGGAGCGCGGATGTGGGATCGTACGAAAGTCCCGAATGGAGATATAGCTGCTGCGGTATGGAAAGACATAGCAGCTCTACCGACTCATGAGATGAAAGTCGAGGATCCAAATCCACCTACACATCCCGAGCGCAACCCTCTACAGAAAGAGCATTCGCAGGAAGAGGCGGAAGCTATTGCTGCCCATTTGAAGAAATCGCTGGAGCTGATGGTGGTGGAGATTTTCTCGAGGGCGAAGAAAGCTGCTGTGGCTGCTGATCCGGGATTTGTGGATGAGCCGCTGAGGGTTAGGTGGATCGAAGCTTATTTCCCGTTTACCAGTCCGTCTTGGGAATTGGAGATTTTCTGGCAGGGAGATTGGCTGGAGGTTCTTGGCTGTGGAGTTGTGAAGCAAGATATCTTGACGAATGCCGATGTACCTGATCAGCTAGGCTGGGCATTTGGTATCGGACTTGAGAGAATCGCTATGCTGCTCTTCGAAATTCCTGATATTCGACTCTTTTGGTCACAAGATGAAAGATTCCTTGGTCAGTTCAAAGGCCTGTCACAAGACTTGGACAAGATGAAGCGGTTTGTCCCGTTCTCGAAATACCCAGCTTGTTATAAGGACGTCGCATTTTGGCTGAAAACTTCATCTTCAGCTGCCGGAGGAAACACTACGAAGTCATTTCACGAAAATGATGTTATGGAAATTGTAAGAGGGGTAGGTGGGGATGTGGTTGAGGATGTTAAATTGACGGATGAGTTTGTGCATCCTAAGACTGGGAGGCGGAGTATGTGTTACAGGATCAATTATAGGAGTCTGGAGAGGACTCTAACGAATGCCGAGACGAATGCCCTGCATGAGGATGTCAGGAAGGGGTTGGTTGAGAAATTGGGTGTTGAAATAAGATAAGTTGTAGATGTAAGATAGTGGGGAGCTTGTTGTGTATATTGATGTATTGTATAGATACCCAAGAGCTACGTACTTTCCAGACATATAACGCAACTTTTATTGACCATCTTAATATTCAATTTTCCAATAAGCCATGTTTACTTATTCTGTAAGTATGGTTCAGTAGCAGTTGTTGAGGACTCGAGGAGTAGAGTTTACCCCACATACGTCATGAAGCAGGTGCGGTAGATCGATAGCTCTACCCCGCTACAAAGCTGCATAAGGTATAAGCTCAACAAGTATTGAAGAGCTCTGCTCCGTATATTTTCAGACTGGGCATCTCACCAAATTAATCGAACAAGCGACTTCCAAGATGTCAAAAGCTACAAATACCAAGCTGATGGATACTGAGCCAGGTGGAGAGAATACGCAGTAGGTCCTTCGCTCTCACGTATTTATATTTACACTATACCTAGAGATATGAATTCCATGAACGCCTCTCAACAAACATACTAGATAACACATCATTGATACTGACAATGATCACAGGTATGAATCTCAAGACACATTCGTTCGAGAACCGAAGAAATCAACTGGTCAATTAGGTGGTATGTTGACGTCTCCATGGATACCATCACCTCCCATTCCGTCCATATTCCCAATCCATCTCTAGCTGAAACAACCAGCTAATAGCCCTCGTAGCCACCGAGGAACATGAAGACGCCGAAGCCGACGTTCATCGCGCCTCTGCAAAAGCCGAAAGAGGCGAAAAGACGGCTGAGAACATCAGATACGGGGAAGCTATTAGTGAGCACGGATTCGGAGGCGAGACAGTGGGCAATTCTGGAAGTGCGAATAATGCGAGTGGGGGAGGAGCTGGGAAGGGGGGCAATGGGTTGAGG
>JACBAH010007265.1:0-25080 GCA_014282315.1 Neospermospora avenae | reverse complement strand
GTGGGTGGGCAGAGGGTATCGGATGGTAGGTATAGATGATAATAATGGCACATACCTTATGTTGATCTCCTGAAAGGGCTGTATGGCTTGATAAATCGACTGTTTAAAAGCTACGTTGCAAATTCTTTGTTGTTATAGCGGTGTGTATGGAACATGAAGATAAGCGATGGTCTCAAGCGTTGGTTTTAACCGAATTCATCACAAGAAACTTCTTTTACCTGACAATCGATGCAATGTCTCCCCGCTAGATTTTACGACTCATGAAGTATGAATCTTGAGACTTGGCTACTTCTTCTAGCATCTAGGGTAAGTATCGTTTCCCTCAGAGTTCAATTCCATGGTCTTGAGGTCAAGGTGACGAACGGATTCAGGGACTACATTCTAAAATTGTTCGAAACCCATAATATTGTGACAAGATAATCCGCTCTGGTTTCCCGAACACGAATTGAGTCAGCCGCAACTTCAGACAGCGTTGATGTTCACTCTTGACCGTTGACGCATTTCAAGACGTCTTTGCACCACTATTAGAAGATTTACCAGCCATGTGTTATAGAACAGAGGGCTGTACTTCTTCGTCTCCAAGGAAATTCGGAATTTTGAAGGGCAGAAATGCGATCTCGGATTCTGATGTTTGGGAGAAGAGCTGGCGAGGGGGAGGTTATATTCACGCTACCGAAGACTAGCCGTGAGTTCTTGCTATCAAAGCAAGAACGATGAGGTGACTGCATGCCCAGCTGCCTTCCACGGTCATCAGAGCTCTCTCAGAACACCTCGGAGCAAGGATTTTGCGTATCGTTGGTCTCTCGCTGCGAGCCATCGCCAAACACAGCTGTGGATCTATGGTGCCGCTTTCATACCAAATCACGGCCAGGTAATATGTTCCTGGAGCAGATCGAGAAAGCTCGCAGCATAATAGTCAGTTCATTTATAACTATCTTCCCAGTAAAATCATCGCACTTTCCACCTTGGGCAGCATTGCTCTCGATATCTTCGTGCAACACGTTTGTGAGTTTAGAGCCGAGCTGACATTGGTTTCATGTGCCTAATTCGGTATATGGCATATGAGAAACTCGTCGCCTCGCCGAAGACGAACTTGTTATCATAGTAGCTTATGTGACTCGCAAGGACTTTGCATCGAGCAATGCTGTCGGTCCTCAATCATCAATGCGTGAGGTTCATCGAAGCTTGGGGGAGCTGTCCACATATGGACTAGCGTCATTAATCCCACCCTCGAGCAATCGCGAATGCCACAAGTATGTCAAATGCACTTTCATATAGACACTCCTTCATTCAATACTGCACAAAGCTAGCCCGGCTAAGTAAGTCAAAACATATCTGCCTTATCGTGTTTTCAACTTGTACAAAGAGTCCCATTCCGATTGTCGGGTGGCTGACGGCAAGCTGGCACTATCTCTCCCCATATTAGCTCCCACTCTTCCCGGCCAACGAGCTTCCTGACAGTACCGATTGAGTAATCACTTATCGCCCGTTGAACACGCGACAGTTTCTCGTGCGAAACCTTTCTTTCCAGTCTATCAAGCTTCATTCAACATTATCACCCTTGTCTTTTTGCCTCCGACCAATAACAAATATGCTCGGTAATCTCTGGCCAATATGTGCCATTTCAGCAGCTTTTATCTGTATAGGAACAGCATTATACAGAGCCTTTTTCGCACCTCTCGCTAAGCTTCCTGGTTCAAGTCACTCTCTTGTGACAGACATCTGGCTCATGAAAAAAGAATTTACATCCAAGCGCCGAGAATACATACATCAACTTCATGAGCAATACGGACCTGTCGTGCGGTTAGGGCCTAATGAGGTCTCCTTTACATCTCTGGAGGCTTTGAAGGAGATTTATACCTCAGGTGGAAGTGGTTATGATAAGACGGAGTTCTACACTCTGTTTATGCAATTTGGCGTTAGGTGGGAAGAACTTCCCTAACCGTGAAGAGCGACTGTATTGATTTATGATAGGACTATGTTCTCGACTTTAGTGAAAGCAGATGTGAGTCATCTTTTGTACGCATCTCGGGTCTCTGTTAATACTTGCCTTAGCATAGTCAAAAGAAACGCTACATTGCTGGCCAATACGCGAACACTAACATCATGCGGCCTCAGGTGATGTCAGGTATTCAAGAAAGAGCTGAAGCTTTTGCTAAAAAATGTACTGAGTCCCAAGGAGCCAGCTTAGATGCATACGTGAGTCCGTACATCCGAGAACATGCAACACTTACTCAAAAAGCTAGGTATGGCTACACTGCTATGCACTAGATTGTGCTTCTCATCATCTATTTCACCCGTATGGTACACACTCCATCGAAGACGAAAAGGACTTCGAAATGATGGAAGAGCAATCTTACCATGACAGTCTGAAGGGTAAACATCGTCGCTTTTGTTCTGCTTCGACATTCTGACAATATTCAGAGAATTATGCGAAATACCGCTGGCCAACTTTGTCAAATATAGTGGATAATTTACTGAAGCCAAGACCATCGCCAATCGCAAACAATCACGTCCTTCGAAGCAACGAAAAAACAGATCTAGGAGAGCAGACACTACTCTACAAGCTACAACACAGCAAAGAGAACTTCCAAAGTATTGAAATGGCAGCAGAGTGCATGGATCATCTAGCAGCAGGCATTGATACCACAGGTGATGGGTTGACTTTCTTGTTATACCAGCTCTCACTTCCCGAAAGCTCCGAGGTTCAGAATCGTCTTATCGAGGAAATTATTACTAATAAAGGAGAGAAATCCGACAAATTGGCATATTTGGATGCTGTGATCAAAGAAGGCTTGCGATGCTTCCCACCTATTCCTATGTCTCAGCCGCGATATGTTCCTCCTGGAGGTCGTACGATCGATGGCTATTTTATCCCAGCAGGGACGATTGTCAGCGCTCAGGCACACAGCGTGCATCGTCTAAACGAATATGTTTTTGAGAATGGGAACGAGTTCATCCCTGAGCGCTGGCTTAGTTCCGAGAAAGGTGTCGACATGAATAGGCTCTTTTTCGCTTTTGGTCTTGGCGGAAGAGGATGTATCGGGCGGCAGTAAGTCTTTTATACTTTGCTACTCTTTGACTCACCTGTAATGCTGAACTTCTGTAGTCTTGCACTGGCAGAGATGAAATGTTTGCTTCGGGAGGTGTACTCACGCTTCCATACGCGTATAGCGCCAGATATGCATGGTAGTATGGAAATGTCCGATCAAATTATCTCAAGTCGACCTTTAGGTCAGACTTGTAAACTCATTTTTGAGCCGCTAGCTTGAAAAGAAATTGGGATTTAATATCATACAATCTGTTCACAAAACACACGTCGTCCTACTTGCAAATGTCTAGCCAGATGACTCTCATGTGCAGACCGTCTGTACCGTACTGGTACTCTGTTCCACTTTTAGCCCAACTCTGGCTTCTTATCGGGAGATTTTCTTGGGAAACAAGTATTTACATCGTACATAAACAACGGGTGTGCAGTGAAACTGCTTTAGGATGGTACATCCGAAGAGCACAGCTCCTGGCCGAAGAGTGGGGGCAGAGCCCCCTCTATAATCACATGTCAATCTTATCTCGGGCCTGAAAGATCGTGGGTTGGCCGCTCCAATATCTTGATACTGGTCTTGGGCTCCATATATCATTCGACTTCGAGTTTTCGCACACTTCTTTACTTTAGTTTAAAAAACATCGACGTTTAGAAAATTATTGTGCACTCGCGTTCACCTCTTTCCAGCTTCCTCATTGCTTGCTCGGTTCTACACAAGCTTCAGTTGATATCTCTATACATAACAATTCGTTTCCTGAAAGCCGTCCCGCGTTAAACTTGCCAGTGCCAAAAACTCTCACAGAGTTCAAGTTCCAATATGGGAGCCACAAAGCACCCTCTCGACCCACTGAACGCTGCCGAAATAACTCAAGTCTCAGCTCTTCTCAAAGCAAGATATCCAGACCAAAGCCTTCATTTCAAGATCATCACCATCTTAGAGCCTCCCAAATCTCAGCTTCGACCATTCCTAAAAGCAGAGAGAAATGGCGGAGCTGTTTCCCCTATTCCTCGAAACGCTTCTGCCCTGTTCTACCATCGAGGAACGTCAAACATGTTCCTGGCTGAGGTGAATATTCTATCTGGTAGTATCACGAAGGTCGAGAAACTCGATCCTAGTCTTCACGGTCAGAACGATATCGACGAAATTATTGAGCTCAGAAATGCATGTCTCAATGATCCGAACGTGCAAAATGAGATCAAGAAATTCAAACTCCCGCCAAACATGGAGGTTGCATGCGACACTTGGCCTTATGGAAGAGACTCTGAAGATAAGCATCCACGTTACATTCAGGTGAGTTGACGTCAAGTTAATTCACAATTGAAGCCGAAGGTTAATGGGAACCAGTGCTACCTTTTTGCTCGTACTGATCACCCAGGGTCAAATCACTATGATAATCCCTTACCTTTCTCGCCTGTGCTGGATATGACCACCAAAGAAGTCATTGACATAATCAGACTTCCCACAGGGTCGGATTCCACCTTGAATCACGATTCGGTATTCCAGCCTCATACGCCGAAAGAATACCACCATGACCTTCAGACCCAAGCAGCGCGGACAGACCTGAAGCCGTCAATAGTCCACCAGCCAGAAGGCGTCTCGTTCACTATCGATGGCTACTTGATAAAATGGCAGAAATGGAGATTCCGCCTAGGTTTTACGTGGCGTGAGGGAATGGTGCTACATGATGTGACTTATGATGGACGCGAGCTATTTCACAGACTCTCGCTTAGCGAGATGTTTGTACCGTATGGCGATCCCAGATATCCTTACTCAAGGAAGAGCGTTTTTGACGTTGGGGATATTGGAGCTGGTGTAGCTGCAAATAATTTGGCTATAGGTTGTGATTGTCTCGGAGTCATCAAGGTAGGTGTTGTCCTTATCGCACGAGACATTGCTAACCTCGTACAGTACTTCACCTTCGTCATTAGTAATTCCCAAGGCCAGCCAGTCGAAAAACCAAATGCTATCTGTATGCATGAGATCGACGATGGCATTGGGTGGAAACACACCAACAGCCGAACTGGGGCGGTATCGATCGTCAGATCTCGAGTACTTGTTCTCCAGACAATCATCACCGTCGGCAATTACGAATATGTCTTCATGTGGCACTTTGATCAGGCAGCCGGCCTTCACTATAAGATCCAGGCCACTGGAATTCTCTCGACGGCCCCGATCGATCGAGGAGCTCGCGTGCCATGGGGAACCAATGTCAACGAAGGCGTTATGGCGCCTTTCCACCAGCATGTTTTCAGTCTCCGCATTGACCCCTGTATAGATGGCGATAACAACAGCATCGTCGAGGAAGACTCGGTTGCAATGCCTTGGGATAATAAGAACCCATATGGTGTTGGCTACGTGACAGAAAACCGCCTCATCTCGACATCCAGTCACTTAGATTCAGCTCCCAACCGCGTTCACAAGATCATCAACCCATCCAAAATCAACAAGGTTTCCGGCAAGCCTGTAGCCTACGCAATACACAGTCCTCACAAGCAGATGCTTCTCGCCCACCCCGAATCATGGCACGGAAAGCGAGCCAAATATGCCTTCCATCCTTTCTGGGTGACGTCGCATCGCGACAACGAATTATATGCTGCAGGCGACTACACCTATCAAAGTCTGCCTGACGGAAAAAGCGATCTCGGAGCTTGGGCTGGCAGAGGCGACAAGACGCATGACGAAGATATCGTGCTGTGGCACTCGATCTCACTCACGCATAATCCTAGACCAGAGGACTATCCTGTCATGCCGTGCGATACAATGACGGTTAGTCTAAAGCCAAGTGGATTCTTCGAGCAAAATCCTGCTTTGGATGTTCCTCAAAGTACGCAGAAAACAAATGGTAGTAGGTTGTTGGAGGATACTGCTTCAAAGTTTGCTGTTGGGGAGACTGAGCCTGATTCGTGTTGCAAGCCAAAACTGTAAACAAGGAACATGAAGACATGTGCTTTTGGGCTAGTTTTGAGGTTAAATGCTAAGCGAAATGTGAAGTAAATAGACCAGGACTAGAAATTCTGTATTCATGGAAGCTAAAATTCATGCTCCTGAGAAGCAATTTCACCTCTAATGACCACGAAAATATCCTGGATACATACTGGAATCGAATCGTCATTGCGTTGAAATTCCAGAGCCTTTCTAACATTCGGATTCCTTTCACGTAATTCACTTGCACCTGAGCGCTCGAGAGTAACCGTTAGGAAGCAGCAATTGAATTTATATCTGAAGTCACAGTAGTACCAAGATCTTTACGCAGAGACTCATGTTCAGTCCGAAAGCCATTTCAGAATTTTGTCTGTTTGTTTTTCTGAAATTGCATAGCTTGATATTCTCGCCGGACACGAATTCGAGTAGCCTGAGGGCTGTCAGATTCCATCAAATACTCCATCCTACGAAATAAATTAGGCTGTCGATGAGACAGTCCTTGATTCGGGACCGTACTGCATGATAACTCCCTCCAGATTCTGCCTAATGGTCACCTCAAGTCCTGTCCAACCTTCCCGACCAAACCATTTCTTCAACATAGCTGCACCAGACTGATTACCTACGACGCCTATATCGAAACTTGGATCCTTCAGATGCTCAGCAACTTTCGTATTTGGAGCGATCTTCTGGACCATATCGACAAGTTCATTCCAATTGAAAGGCTCAGCTGCCGCGAGGATACGCTCGTTTGTGATCGTGGAGTCAATGGCTGCTGCTAGATGCAACCGAGCTATGTCTGTCATGTTGAAGTACCATCTAAGATTTATCAGCACAATCTCAAAGTGACTGAAGAGATAATTGTCCAGAAGAAGGATGAGATTATTCAGCAAGGAAGGGTGATGGAGGTCAATGAACGTACGACCAACTCCTGAACCAGGAGGCCAGACACCCTTCAACAGATGCCGTGGCCATTCACCATTCCATTAGGCTTAGCAATCATTTTCCCAAAAACGCATGCTGGCAGCACGCTATTACCACTGAACTTAATGTCCTCCTTGTCTTTCACAATTCAAATATCTCTTTCTAGGTACCATCCTTCGCGGCTTTATAGTTAACAAATATCTTATCAAGACCATACGGTGGAAGAGCTTCCGACGCAGCGACAGTTTCATCAGCCCAGCTCGTGCGATCGAGTTTGTAAGGCTCATTCGGCTTGAACGCGACCGGTATTGTGCCGGCATAGACTACGCGCTTCACGGATGGTGTCCTGCTTGCTGAGAGAAGCAGTTTGCGCATTGGAAAAATAGTCTCGGGGACTATCTCAGAGGGGTCGATAGGACCAGGCAATTTGGTCGCCGTGTGAATTATGGCGGACACATCGTGGAGAGCAATATCGAATGCGCCGGGAACGGTGAAGTCTGGAATGATGGCTGTCGTAAGAATTGTAGAGTATTGCTAGGGAAGGGATTGACGATGTATTGCGAACAGTGCCACGGACGCGGAAGCCGTGAGCTAGGGCTTCGGTTATTATGTTGGATGCTGGTTCAAATTTAGTAAATTAGCAGGTAGGCTGACGGTGGTATAGAGTTCTTCTGGAAGATCTCAAAAATCAGAGGTATATATAGAGAAGATCTTACCGACTGAATCTTTGGCACCTGTCACAAGGATGAGAATACCTCTGGGAAATAGTACATCCTTTATGTTATCAGATATGAAAGGCGTCGCGATACTTAGATCATGGCAATCGACTTCAGTTGCATGCGAGCAGATTTTAAACCTCACACTTATATTTCTTTTTATTATTTCATCACACAAAGGACAATCAACAAAAGCCCACAATCATTCATCAGCAACCGGACTTCGGGGTCGAGCTCGCACGTATCATAGTAAGTCGTCATGTCTTGGAATTCAGTGAACAAAAGTTGCCGAGTTGATTTTCAATCAATTATCCGAAGCATTAATTGAAATTAAGTCAATGCATACATATATCTTAAGCAATATGACGTATCTAGAATCAAAGCATCGTGATTTATCAGATGGCTCTACTTACACTCGCAGTTCCGAGCCTCGTCCGGAACTCCGTGTATACCACAACAACACAGCAGATCAAGCGAGGCTTGGTCAGCTCGCTACCGCCCATTGATGATTGTTATCGTATGGCTTGGTGAGGTACTACTTGCCCGTCCGCCGCGAGAGTCCAATCTCCCAAAATTCAACTTCCTTTATTATACTTTGGGTCCCCCATTGAGACGTGCTACCAAAAGGAGAATCAGTAGATCGTCAGATCATTCACTCTAAATACTGAACAGCGATTCGAAATCAAACTTTACTCTGCCTTGCTCCTTGCCGACTTTGGAATCACAAGTTACCTATTTCCCCAATTTCTTACCTCTCTGTCTGGTGGACATACGTTGACATTCGGATTCTCCATACGCCTTGCCACGAAGAACAAGTTCCTCAAGTATCCCGAAGAACTACCCGGATTCGAATTTCTTTACAATCTAAAGCCCGATGGCTTGACTACTGGCACACGAAACAGTGTCGAGAAGAAAGGCAAGAGTGAGAAGGAACTGTCAAGTGAAGAGGGCAGTTTGAGCTTGGGCTCTCTGAAGGATGGCGATGTGGAGAGAGCAGTGACGGACGCCGATCTTGCACTGCGCAATGTTGGGAGTAGACTTGTTGAAACGTTGCAGGTTGAAGATAGTGTAATATTGGTGGAGTGGTATGGGGATGGTGAGTCTTCATCTTGGCACAAGATCTTCAAGTATTTCACTACTAATCATACAAGATGACCCTTAGAACCCTAAAACTGGTCGACTGGGACTAAATCATTCGTCTGTGGCTTGATCTGGTAAGCAATTCGAGCCTCAGATCGAAACTTTGTGAAGAGTCGCTAATTAGTAATTCAAAGTATTCTCACTTTCACTATCTACATAGGCTCGTCTGATTACGCGCCTGTAATACCCTTCGTCATAGAGCAATTTAGAGTTTCGAATCAGTCGCAGCGCTTTGTTTAGCCCTATATGTCATTGGCTGTAGGTCACAATTGAACAAACATGTTGATACCGAAAGAGTGCTGACAGATTCGGCAGATGGTTTAGGCCCCCTGATATTCTCGCCTCTGAGCGAGTAAGTCAAATTCATATTCCAAGATCCATCACAGTCACTAATATCAATAAGGGTAGCTTCAATTGGACGGAATCCACTCTATGTTAGCACGTTCTTCATGTTCACTTTGATGGTCATTCCAACGACTCTGACCAACGATCTGCCTGCATTCATGGTTGCGCGCTTTCTGTGTGCTTTCTTTGGATCTCCGGCTCTAGCGACCGGCCCAGCTTCATTCACTGATATGCTTTCATTAAGCAAACTCCCATATGTTCTCGCTTCATGGTCTGCCACAGGTAAGCGACTTTCGTTCCTCTTCACATACATATTCGCCTGTCTCTGTAAACTCCTGTATCAATTCCGCGACTTTTTCTATGTAAATTTTGCATCAGACTCGCTAACATCTGTGTTGCAGCAACCATAGCTCCGGCTCTCGATCCTATAACCATAGATTACGCACTCGAGCACAAAGATTGGCACTGGAGTATGCTCGAAATCGTCAGGCTCGCCTCCGTCCTCTTCGTCTTCCTCTTTTTCTTCCTCCCCGAAACATCTTCGTCAAACATTCTCTATCGACGCGCAGCTCGTCTTCGTCTCCTCACCGGAAATCCAAACTTCAAATCAGCGTCTGAGATCCAAGCGGTAAAGCTACAACGAAATGTGAAGGAGGTCCTCTTCAATGCACTGATCAAACCATGGGAAATGAACATACTGGACCCTACGATCTTGTTCTCTACAGTTTATGTGGCCCTCTGTTATGCTATATTCTACTGTTTTTTCGAGGCTTTCCCGTTAGTGGTTATCGGCACGCATCATTTCAGTTTGGGAAGTTCGGGATTGCCATACTTGACAGTTCCCATCGGTCTCTTTCTCGCCATCTCCCTTCAGTTAGGATACTATTCTTGGAGGGTTGAGGCGAAGTTGATGAAGACTGGTATGCCCGAACCAGATTTTTGGTTGAAACCTGCACTTGTTGCCACGGCTTGGGCTCCGATTGGGTTGTTTATTTTTGGTGAGTAAACCCCTATATTTACAGTCTCGCTTAATTTCGCTAGCGAAATCCCTGCAGCTTCAGCATAAGCTTTTACTAACGCACTTTGCATTAGCCTGGAAATCAAGCCCTGATATACATTGGATTGTCCCACTCATTGGTGTGGTATTATTTCAAGCTGCATGTTATCAGATTATGAATTCTCAGTTCGCCTACATCGCCAACATCTACCCGAAATACGCAGCCTCTCTCTTCGCCGCCAACGCGGCAGCACGCAGCATGCTTGCTGGCGGCGCCATCCTATTCTCATCTCCTATGTTTAAGGCCATGGGCGTCGGACCTGGTGTGAGTGTTTTGGCGGGAGTAATGACGCTTTGCTCAGTACTCTTGTTTGTGTTGTATTGGGCAGGACCGGGACTGAGAATGAGGAGTCGTTTTGTTGGAGAGTAAGTTTTCTTGTCGTCACTAGGGGTAAATTGAAAGTCGGAGAAGTGAGAAGTGTTATGTGGAAAGGGAATGATAAAACCGAGATGTTCCTATAGACAAGCTGGTCGGGTGAGGCGTGATGGACAAAGTTCAGGCTTTGGAGAGGAGTGATGTAAGATTACAATGCTAATTATGTGATGTGGGTTTCAATCGTCATTAGACTGTATACTAGAGGATTCAAGAATAACAAAAACTAAACAGCTCAAGCACTTGAAAAGAGATCTCCCTCCAAATTGGCACAGCTGTTATCGTTGCTATTGTTTCCCTGGCTTGATGACTGCAAAACAGAGGCTAGATAGGGAATCCTTTCTGATACGATATGAGCTTCCCAAAGGGCCACATTTCCTGAGGGCAACATTTAGGTCCTATAGAGCTGGCTGATTGTAAAATTTGGATATATACATGGTATTACATCCACGATAAATACAAATCTCAACGCTGCGATCCAAGATCACATTTCCAATGTGGGAAAGCTCGTTGCGGTCTGCCCATACCCAATAAAGAAAAGGATCACACAGGATGTTCTCCAACGCCAGATTGCTTTGGTGAGAGTCTAAAAACCAACCTGCCAGGTCTTTTCATGACCCCGTTCTGATACGCCAAACGCCAAACGCCGAAGTGCAATTATTATCCCTACCCATGCTATTCCACAGCTAGGCGCACTATCCAACTTGTTTAACTATTGCCACCACTTCCCACATCTATCTCAACAGGCCCGCACTGGTTCGACGTCCCATTGTCAAAGAAGTTCAACACGTCCTGTGGTAAATACTCAAGCCACGGCATCATTTCTCCACCGATAGAGCTCATGTCAATTTCTTGACTCTCCATCATCATATCGCCCACATTACCCAGAAACCCGGAACTTTGGTACGCCGTTGCCATAGTACTATCACCCTGCGAAAACTCGTACGAGACTGCATGTTTGTCTTGCCGATTGCTGTTACTCGGCGATGATAGGTTCTGTTCGTAGGGCAAATTTGAATTAGAAGTTGAGAAAGGCGAGCCTTGCAATTCCAGAAGCATTTCGGCGTCAGACGTTGATGCGGATTCGCCTGCGATTGAGTTATATCTCGGTGCGGGCGGCGGTGGTGCCATAGGGTGGGAGTTCTGCTGACGTGGTGCTGTGAACATCGTGTATCGATGATTGAATGTTGTGGATGTAGAGGATGCTATAGCCTCGGGTAGACTTGATCGAATTGGATCGTAAACCATGTTGCCTGCTTGCGGGGCTGCTTGGGGCCGTGGGGGCGGCTGTGGTGATTGAGTATTTTCGCCCGCCATATTTTGATACATGAATGTGAGATTGCTGCTTGGAGAATTGGTGGTGCCGGTCAAGGACCATCCGATGGCTTGTGAGGGGTCGATGGCTGGTGAGCCTGGCAAGTTTTCCATCCGAGGAGACCGGAGCTCGGAGAAGCGGCTCGGAGTGGTCAACTTTCGTTGCCAATTGGGTATCAAATCATGTTTAATCTTGGTACTTTCGTATTCCTTCTCGGTATACGTCTCTGGGTCCCATATGCCTTTCGCTTTTTGATCTAAAGCCACGAGGATGTATCTCGTTCCCGCCCAGTAGATCTCAAGTTGCTGTAGAGCTTTGTAGCAGCGTTGATAATTCTGATTTGCAGCCGAAGACAGTAGAGTGTGCTTCTGCTTCTGCTCATTGGATACGCTTTTGGAACTAGGATTCTTGACGTCGAGATGCCCATCGGCATTTTGCGGAGGACTCACGTCTCGCGACGTGGGCTGTGAAGCTGTGTGCGCAACAGACTCCATGAGAAAAGCAGTCGCTGCAATGTACATTGGCTGACTGGTGAACGGATTCCCGATGAAACTCTTTGGGTCAATCAATTCGGCGAATGCTAGAATATCGGCAACTGTCTTCGCTGAAGACATACTGAGTTCTCGAGAATGTGGGAGTAGCGATAGTATCTGGCCCTCGAATGAATGCATGAGTGTTGGCTGATGCAGTAGCATGATCAAGGTGTGGAACCAAAAGTGTACCTAGAAGATGTCAAGAAAATTCAGACCAATTCAAGTTACCAGACTCACCAGGATGAAGTTGGTGCCTTCTCCAGATTTGACATAATGCTGGAAGTTTGCAGCATTGAAAGTCAGCCTCTGATCCAATCTCTGATATAGCTGAGTGAGATCTTTCTCGATCCCCTGAAGTCCCTCGATGCGCTTTGGTGTAACGTCCTTCGCATCTCTGATGTTGTTGAGCAAATCAGACACTCGACCATATAAGTGTATAATCTGTATCAAAGCAGGAAACGGATTGGGCCATCCGCCATCAGTGCTGGATGTGATCTTGGGAAAAGAAAGCTCAAAATCTTCGTCTCTCAATGTGACAGGTCTCCCAGTTCCAGATGAGATCACTCGGTCGAGAATGAAAACAGCCCAAAGAGTGTCAGTTCTTTCCTTTTCTACCTCCTTCATTTCTCGAGCGCTGATATCTGGAGGCATATTTGATATAGTCAAGTCATTGCTGGATCGGTGATACCCAGGATCCTTCTGCCCTTGGTACTTGACGCCGTCGAGCTTTTGTAGACCGAGATCTACAAGCATTCGAATTGAACATCCTAGATACATCCACAGGGCACTATCTTGATTCGCACCAAAGCCCTCATATGCTAACAAAAGGCATGCTTGAACAGCGGCTACTGTGGGACAGGGAAACGTGTCTACTACAGCAGCCTTGGCCCTCTGAGCAAATCCATGGCCATAATCAGATTTTGGCATGGAATTGTCAGGGTGTCCAATCAGGAGTGGATGGTCTGAAAAGCGCGCAGCGAGACCACAAACAGCATCTACAAGAATTGGCTCAACAGATTTCTCCTCCACCCGCTGGATGAAAGATTTCTGACGTAAGAAAGGATAGTTCGAACCCAAATGAGCGAAGAAGGTCTCTACAAGATGTATGATCAATCTGTTGACAGGCAATGGATCATTTTGATCATACATCGGCATGTCGACCGCTGATCTTGGCTCTTGACCAGCATGCTGGTGCCTACCTCCGTACACAGAAATTGCAGCTCCGATGCCACTTGAACCTGGAGATGTCAGCTTTTAGTATTGTAGGAACTGTCTTTTGCTATTATATACTGGCAACCGAAGATCCTCCTGTGCTCCGTCGATGTTCCCTAACCGAGACAACCATTTGTTTGAAGCCCGGAACGATTGCTGTTGGTCCGAAATAGCGAAAGTACGGTACTCGATGATTACCATGTTTGGGTGGCGATCGTTCAGCTATTTTGTCAGCATCCAGTTCTGCAATAGCTTACAGCTAAACATACCTTGCGGGCTTTGGGGCTCATCTGAAAATACTGCACTGTCCCTATAGTCCGCAAAAGCCCCCGTTTCTTTGCTGCTATCTCTTGTGTCTTGTCGTTCTAGAGGGCTTGGTTTATAGTTGGGATAGTTCTGCTGCTTCGGATCTGTACTCCTCGATTTCGGACCTGCACCTGGTGGACTGCCTTGAGACGGCCATTCTGTATGCCCATCCTCCTGCCTCACTATTATTCCGTCTGTGCCTCTGTTTCCTTCCTCCTCTTCGTTGTCTTCGTCGTGGTCTCTTCGCGGGCCATTATCACTCTCCTTCCTCTCCCTCTTCGTATTGGCTTCGGGTCCTGCAGCATATCCCATACAATCATGTCCATTATCGGTGCATGTTCTACAAAGGGGCTTTTGACCATCACATCTCGTTTTACGCTTACGGCACGTCCGACATCTAACATTTCACATTAGCTCGCCTATTCTATACATCACTTAAAGCTCGCACGCAAGATCATGGCGCTTGCAGCGCGGGTCCCAATTGGAAGCCTCACCCAGACAAAATATAAAGAAAACATACGCAGCATTGATTCGTCTCCTTTTAGTTGGTGGCTGACCCTCATTGTTCACGAAACGGATCTGCTTCGGAGGTGGAAGCTGCTGTGTGGGAGAAGCTGCTCCGTTCGCTGGAGTAGCGCTGCTGGAATTGGCACTCATGCCTAGCTCGGCTCCTGAGAGCGACGCATTCAATTGTCGACTTACAGATTGTCAAGGCATATCGTCTGGTGTAGGCATGCTCTCCATAAATTCCTGCGTCTGAAGTATTGAAGTAGTTGAGATGCGGAGGCGGGGAACGGTGTGGGCGGAGATGGAGCTTGAGCTGGGTTGCCCTGGCAGAGAAGCTGGAGATATCTTGCAGGGTTACAGTACGGAGAAATATACAGTGGGGAGAACTGCCAGCCCTAGATTTTAGGTTCAGGAAGCACCATTGTCTCCGAACTCTGTTTAACGGTTACTATTCGCGGCATTCCACAGTGTCTCAGTCGCACAAGACAGATGATCTGCAATTCTGTCTAATATGGCCTTGGACGATGTGAGAGCTACACAAAGCTCGAGATGTCGAGGCCCATTCCAGCATTGTAATCGGCAATGGAAGTGGAGTGACGGATCGAATTGTTATGATCTCAAGTAGGACAGGATAAGTCTTCCTCGAGACTCATACGAATAGCAGACTAGGACTTTGGAGAGTTTCTTGCAGATTCAATTGTTTTGAGGTCCCAACTGTGTACCTTTGTCTTCGCACGGCGGGTACTAGTCCTATCACTAAGATCCTCTCCCTCAGCGAGCGGATAGCAGTAGTAAACTTTGACATTGACAGAAGATCTTTCCTTGAGTCTATTGGCTAAGCACTTGATAACAAAAAGTAGTTCCTGAGGTGTTCCTTAAACAATAATAAGAAAAACGTCCTGGGGAGAAAATCATCAATTTTATTGTGGCCGTCGTTCAACAGATGGTCCGGTTTTGATTGCACGGTCAAGTTGAGCAAGGAGGAAATTTAATATGGTTGGCATGATTAACAGTCAATGCTGTATGTGGGTGTGGCCGCTACTTCGGACTTAAGACCAAGAACTCTGTGGAAAACTTTCTTTCCATACTCAAGGAACGTTACCATGCGCCTACTGAACCATGCGCCTACTGAACCATCTTTTCAAAGTAAACAGACTCGCTAAAAGCAGTAACCGAAAATAAACAGATACCAATAAAACATTAGTTTCGTCATCTCAGGATCTCGAACTCCGTTCCTCCATAGAATATCTTCTGGCTTCCTTTCATTTCTCCTCCTCCTTTTCCGCGTCTACTGCCACTACCCATCTCCCTTCCCACGGACCCGAACGTTTCACTGCCCAAGGTCTTTCCATCCGCCGTCCTTTCCCTGAAAGATTCACCACCAAATGTCCCCTCATTACCAGTCAGAGGGACATCTCTAAACTGTGCAATATCAAGCGCGACCTTACTCTCCCCTGCCTCCGAAATATTCAAAAGTCCCTCCCTGGGACTCGGTAGCCCATCCGGACTTCTTCCGCCAGCAAATGACCCGGAAATAGACCCCGTGCTTCTGGGAGAAGGCGGTACTGAGTCACTCTTCTTCCTCCCAATGATACCTCCCATTCCCACGAATTGCAAAGCGCGCGAGAAGTTTCCAGTGATAGGCACTTTCCTCTCACCGTCAGCAGAGTCTAATTCTGCGAAGGTGGATGATTGTGAGACGGAACTTGCGTTACTCCAATTCCGAACGTGATTTGGCCGGTGATTGGCTGAAGCTGATATTTGAGAAACTTGGGAGAGGCGGCGATCCTCGTGGGTTTGGATCTGAGTCGGGATTTGAGGTGGACATTGTGATTCTATCTGTGCATGAGCAAAAGAATCAAAGTAGCCTGCGTTGGGGTTATGCTGCATTAGTATTGTAGAGTTCAGAGCTGAATTACGATGTCCACCTGAACTTGTCGAGTATTGTGAATCGGAGCTTGAAACAGGCTTGTAGCCTCCTTGGGAGTGTATCTCTGGCGGTGAGCGAGGAGAAAAAGATGTCGTGTTGAAGGAGGGTGGGCTGGCTGGGCTGTTGTCTTCTAGTTCTGTTGTGGGGATGTAGGTTAAGGAAGAGAAATTCTGAGAGCTGGAAGGTCGACGAACGCTTCCTGATGCGGTTATCATGAGCGGATCGACAGACATCTCATCGGAATCTAGCTTGCATCGGACGGGGCGCCCAGATCGGTCGCCGCTAGATGAACTGTGCGTGTTGGTGGTTGCTTGCTCGCTAGTGCGGATGGCCCGTTTGAGAAGCTTGATAATGATGAATGCGGCGATGATAAGCACACTCAGAATTGCGATTGCTCCACCGATAATGCCTCCTATTTGAGGTTTTGTGAGGCCGGAGTCCTTCGTGCCTGTTGCATCGATTTTCGCAACTGCGGTCTGAGAAGACGCGACTTTTCCAAGTATACCAGTGACAGTCACTGTTTCTGTGGGGTTAGGTGCATTAAGAATGGTGGTCGTGATGACAGTTGTAGTAAGGGTATGTAGCTTTGAATTGGCGTCGGTTGTTGTTAAAGTGTTTGTGTATGTGAAGGTTGAGATGCTTGTGGCCCAACATCCGCTGAGCGCACAGCCAAACCCCGACTTGCAACACCCGAAGTTGAGCGATGCTGGGCAGAGATAGTAGTCTGCTGAGCATGTCCTGATTTTGCTATTTCCGGCTATAGGAATACATCCATTGGTAGCACATTGATATCCTCCTGGACAGCATCCACCTCCTTCGGGGATCCCACAAGCAACATATCCCAACTTTCCGCAAGCAGACGCGGAAGCAACAGACTTGGGGAGACAACTACTCGTACCACAGTCTCGATCTTGAGGACAGCATCCGCCATTCAAGGATTTCGGGCAGAGATTGAAGGCAGGCGGACAAGATGTCATGTCCCTCTTCTGACCTTGAATGCCATCGTGTATCGCATCCCACTTGATTGATCCAAGCTTTCGTCTGAGCAGAGACGGTCCGTTCGTTATCTTTGGGTAGGAGACAATGATTGCGGACTTGATTATTACGGTAGGCTGAGAGATCCTTTGCGCGTATACCACTTGCTGGACCTCAACATCTACCGGCTCATTGATGTTTGGCACCCGATTCTCGTACTCTCTGGATAGTCCCCAAGACCTAGCAATGAAGCCCAATAAGATTACACCTCTCCAGCCCGTGGGACCAAACATCATTACAACGCCCGTAGTGATCGAGGCTTGGTTCCGGAAGCTTCAGCGTCTACCGGGCAAATTTTCGCATACTAACGTCGTTGATCACCAAGGTTTTGAGGTCGCAAAAGCAGGCATGTACTCCATGAATAATGATAAACAATCACAACAGGAGTATTTATCGTAATCCGCTGTCAAAAGACTGGCTGTCACGGCTGGGTGTCTCAGATCTTTGCACTTGATAGGATCATGGAGTATATGGGCAGCAAAAAGGGTGGGGAGCTGAAGAGAGCCTCGTGGGCATCAGGATCACCGACAGCTTCCTTTTGATATGCGAGACGAAGCCAGACAGGAACGATGGCTAAGCAGAGGATGAGATAACAACAAAGTATGCGCCTGTAATGAATGCGCTCGCAGACTTCTGATTCTGCTGTTTCTAGAAGCTCAAAAGAGAAGAACGTCAATCAACATATCGACATTTGTGAAAGCTTCTTACCTGTACCCCCCGTTTTCCGCTGGCCAGGCCGGGCCTCAAGTAAATCATGCCCAGGCAAAAGTTACTACTGGCTCATGACTTATGAGCTACAGCCAGGATTCGACGCATCTCAGCCTCCCTCGCTTCCTGTGGGGGCCATTGAGACTGCAATGCTGTCATTGATTGGCGTGCTGTGCCGTCAGTCAGCCGGGAGTTGCAGTACGTCTTATTGGCGATAAAGGGCTTTTACGAGGGCGTCTGAAGCGCCTGTAGCCTGTAGGAGAAGAGGGTGGATGGCATTTTAATGCGGAGATGCATAGTCATGCAGGTTGTGAGTGGTCGACAACACCACATTCTCGAGGGGGCTGGGTGACAGCTGCGAGTGTGGGCGAGAAGTGCACTTCTGTTGGTAAAGACACTGAACGAGCTGTTTGAATGTTCCGAAGTTCCGCAGCTACTGTACTTGTATTGTCACTTATGTATCTAAGTAGTGTAGTCAGTGAGAGGTAATAGTCCTGCAAGCCTGCAAGACCGGTCAATTCCGTGAATTTTTATTTTTTTTCGAATATTGCACATGTCATATAAACACGTCGTTAAGAGAGAAAGGCGGATTGATATTATCATGAAATCATGCAATGAGTAAAGTTACATAACAAATCTGTGGTTTTGAACAAAGCTCAAAAACAAAGAAGAGTATCAGCTGTTAGTACAAGCAAGGTCTAGCTCAGAAATACTGTAGATGACGCTAGTATTCTTGACATCCGGGGTTTTGCGACATCTAATGTCAAGAATTCTAGGACATCATTTCAAAACAGTTGGGTATGTTCAAAGTAGAGAAACTTTTCTGGACCTTCACTTGACTATCATGATAATGTCACGAAATCCCTCTACGACTTTGACTGGAAGAGAAATCAACACCACGAAGCAATCTCGGGAATTCGCTTGATTGTCACAAAATTTCGCGACAATCTTACCTGACTTTGTTGCAGTTGCCAAATGAATTCCGAGTGCGCTGATCACATTCAGGTGTCATGCTATGTAAGAACCTACCTAACCTGGATTGGACCAGGTATACAGCAGAACGCCTTCTCATGGCCAACCCTTATTGATCATCCAGTAACTCCATACGAAAGTCATCAAACCCATTTGTGACATTACCAGCGTAGCTAGTGAGCCTCAAGTTGTGGGTCGCTTGGCGTTGAAGACGTTCAAGCACGACTGGCACTGGATCATGTCGCAATGAACGCACTTGAAAAACGTTGGACCCCTCTTCTGCAGACAGCCGGTGCAAGTAAACTTCGACTTTCCCTGGTGACGAGGCCAGAAGCGAGAGTGGCGG
Source organism: Neospermospora avenae (assembly GCA_014282315.1). Classification (NCBI taxonomy): domain Eukaryota; kingdom Fungi; phylum Ascomycota; class Leotiomycetes; order Helotiales; family Ploettnerulaceae; genus Neospermospora; species Neospermospora avenae. The sequence continues at coordinate 5,698 of JACBAH010007265.1, read as the reverse complement.
CAAGTCTGGCGTTTCTCCTCGACGGTTGCGGCTCCCTTCTCCTTCCAGATATCCTCCTGTACCAGCCTCTCAATCTTCCACATCAGATGCCGTGCGTCATTATCATCCTGAGTTACTTTCTCTTTGGCCTTTCGCTTTTCATCTTGGATCCTCTTCTCAATCTCTTCGCGAGCTGCTTTCTCTTTTCTATCAACCTTCATTCTGAACTCCTCAAACATAGCCGTCAAACTGGCCTCTAAGTTTTCTTTGGCGACACGTTCTCGATTAGTCCTATCTAGTCTAGCCCGAAAGCCTTCCTCAGCTGCGCTAGGTCTTGAGCCACTGCTAGTAGAGAATCCTGGGTTACCACCGGGGAATTGGCTACCATCTCCGGAGTTGTGATTGCGGGATTGATGGAATATGTAGTCGGTGTTAAAGCGAGCTGCGAAGAAGTTGTGTAGCCAGTCGTCGGCAGATTGATATTGGGTTCCATCTTCTTCTGCATCAACGTAGCTTGAGGGAGTAGAGACTTCGTTGTCATACCGAGCTCGAAGTTCTGTGTTGGAGAGGACCTCATGGGCTGCATTGATCTAGAGCACAGTGATGTTAGCAGATGAGCTATAGAAAATGAGGACTGGAAGTTTTGGGAGCCGAGAAGAGACTCACCTGCTGCATCTTCTCGGTGGCATCACAATTGTCGGGATTTTTGTCAGGATGATGCTCTATGCGCGACGGGAACTTAGTAAATGCTTCTTGTTACTCGGAACAGGATATGATTTGTCACAACAAGGTCTTGAGATATTGGAATTAAGGGAGATTGAGTTTCCACAATACGTACCACGGGCAAGACGACGGTAACTAGCGGTGATCTCGGCTGCAGAGGCAGCGGAGGTAAGTTCAAGAGCCTCGTAGAGGTCGAATCCTGGGGGAGGAGCCATATTGCAACGGGATGCAGATCAAACTTGGAGTGCAGGTTGGTTTGGCGATCCAAGATCGAATTTTACGAAATGAACGGAGGATACGACGTAAGGACAATGACTTATACAATAAGCCTCCTTCGTGTTGTGTGAAAAGTCCAAAGACTTGTAGAGGTGGTCGTTCGAAGAAGCTGGAGTCCAAGAACGAATTCGAAAATAAGGTGGTGCGAAGGAATTAGGCATCAGGCTACCAAGGCGGCAGTGAATTCGAAGATAAATACATTGAGCAAAAGTGAGACTGGAAGTGCTTCTCGAAGGTGAATCTAGTTTTGGTCAAACAGGAGAGACGCGTTTGTCCTCCCCAGTGAACACGATTTCACGTGATAGAAACCTGAGTCTCACGGGGACTTCGTTTTTCGAGTGAGCGATCTTTATCCTTGTTCCAGTTTCTCCGGAAGCGCTCTGCTTTCTTTGACTGCGATAAGCAGTTTCTGTCTCCGGTGAAGCTGGAGCTTGTTCCGCGCTGTAGTATGTGAAGAACCACGACTCAGAAAACATACAAGTGGTCTAGATACCATCTGAAGAGCAAGTAATGTTATGAAGATATCGTAAAACATATTACTATCGACGTAAACCAAGATCTTGAAATTCTGGACTAGTAATTATATTCCCCCGATAACTTTTTGATTGCTGATCAGATTCAATCCAAAAGTAGATCATTGAAGTAGAAGTAGATCTAGGCAAAGATACAAGTATAATATGTGAGACCTAGATCTATAACATGTCTTGTAGTCTATTCTCGAACACTACTTGTAGTCACTCTATCACTTGTCTCTCGCATGTTGTCCCTAACCGCGCTGCTGATACCCGCGGAAGCTGACTCCGTTAATCGGAACCTTTGAGTCATATAATTGCACCGGCACATGGTTACCTTAGTCAACTATGGTCCATTCGAATGCTGAAAATCGCATGGATTAAAAGATATATGAAAGACTCAAGTGAGACTATTAGACGACTAAGATTCAAGGCTGCAGAAAAATAGCTATCCGTTCTCAAGTGCCGATGTCCCAAGTTGCCGGTACCAAGCTACTTGCAGGTCTAGCAGGTCAGGAGGAGATTTTATAGGATTTAATTTCCGTCGATGTGCACTGGAATGATATCTAATTTCACACTTTCATGTTAGGAACTTACTTTGGAAGCAGCTCGAACTCTAGATTTGCGGAGCTTAATCTCGTCACTAGATACAATTCCAGTAACCTCGATACCCAGCCTTTGCCCACCTAAGTTCCGGACTTCCCTCTAGGTTGTTTTCGTCGCATAAAATCGCTTAGACGGTGATCTCGCTTGCAGCCTCAGTGTCACCCTGGAGGTTCCTGAATCAAAGGAAACCGAGGTATCATCTTCCATGACTCAAGCTTAAATGAAGCTGACAGACGACCCGTTCGTCCGAGCACGTTGCCTGAAGATTGAAGGACCCTACTTCTACCGCTACAAGGCACCAAGTACCATTTCTCGTCGAGATTTCCAGCTCCAGCTTGGTTCTACTTAATCAGCCATTTGTCTCAGCATGAGAGATCCGCAGCGAATGTTCTTCGTAACTTCTAGCCCCATCAATTTCCTCGCCAAGCCCGCCAAGCCCGTCATTAACAAGACACGCCTAGACGCCCCAGACGATCACGCTGCCGTTCGTATTTTGCAAATGACAGGCTATCCTACCCCGCAAATGGGCTTGGATCCTGGAGCCTGGCTGGCTGGCTGTTCTCCGCGAATGGGGAAATCTCCCATTCGTCCTTTTCTGCTCTCTCTCATCGTCGTACGGTGTGTATGCCATTTATGTTGAACCTGTGTCCTCTCAAGAGCTGTTGTTGATTGTTCCGTCCGCTATTGTGGAATATCTGGTTGTCTGATATCATCTACCTATGCTTGAGTCACGTTGTGCAACGTGTGCCAAGCGGTAATCACAAGCCAACAGAATGCTCATTTACACAAAACGCGTTGCGCCCAAAGCTCCCAAAAGACGCTCTCGAGCTGGTAGTTATCCTCTCCCTCAGAGATCAAGTCTTAGGCTGACGTAGCTTTGGTTCGAAGGTTGTATACATTGGTAAGTAAATTCTCCAGCTTCTCGTAGCCACTGCTAATTGGCTGCAGTAAAGAAAAGGTTCGACCAACAGTTTCCTCAACACTCAAGGACGAATCTGACTTTCACTCCAGAAGAAGAAATGCAACGAGGTCCGCCCGCAGTGCGATCGATGTCAAGAGCGAGGTCTAGAGTGCGAATATGAGGCCGTTAAGCCTCGGAAGAGGAGGCGGACATCTATGGCTGGGTCTGCACTCTCCCGCGACAACGACAACGACTGCGACGAGCGATGGCCCGGTCGATTCGAGAATGGAAATATATACTTCGATCGGCAGGCAAACGGAGATTCGATCAGCAAGTGGGAGAACGGATCCGCGTACCAGTATCAAGGCTCAGATGGATCGGTGGAGTGGGATGCGCCAGACGGAGACGATGTCGAGGAGATCGTGAGGACGGAACCTATACCCAGTGCGCCTGTTCCTACCACCGTGGTGCGCTCGAGAAGTCAGTATCCGGATCTTGCGATGATTGCACCTTCGCCGGTAGCTTCTCCGCTGCTAGGGTTCTGCGCGCCTGTTTTCGAGGAATTCTCAGATCGGTCTAATCGCAGAATTCTGGTGGACCATTTTTGTAATGTCTTGTCACATTTGATCGTGTTCAAGGAGGATAACGGGAATCCGTTCCGACAGCTGGTATTGCCATTGTCGCACGCGAGCGCACCGGTTATGAATGCAATATTCGCCTTGTCTAGCGCCCATCTGGAGTATAGGGGGATCGAAAACGAGGAAAAATCGTTGGACTTCCATAACAAAGCTTTACAGGGACTGGCGAGTCTGATTGAGAAAAATGATGTATCGAATCGAGAAGAGGTCCTAGGAGCGATCATGCTGTTGGTTTATTACGAAGTGGTAAGTTCTGATTTATAGGGGACGAAGCGCAGAGAACTAATACGATATAGCTTGTCCAACGAGGAAACTCCAATATTGTTAATGGACATCTGAAAGGAGCTATGACAGTCATGAAATCTGGTCCTCAAATCACAACCCCTACAACACTATTTTTAGAACGAGTAGGTTAATCATGATTTCCTGTCAATACTTATTCTAACACCAACAGGCATTTCGGTTCTACGACGTAATAGCAGCACTTTCGCTAGGAACAGCTCCAAATGCAAGCCATGAACCAGTCTCGCCCCTGTTTCCTATACCATCCATATCAGCGGATTCGATGCCCAACTCGCCCCTCAACGCGGTCGACACGCTCCTCGGCCTCTCTACCGACCTCTGGCCAATCGTCCACCGCCTCTCGCACCTCCTTTCTTTCAAAACCTCTCTGGAGGCCGCCATAGCGGCCGGCCAAACATCCAAAGCCACTGTTCTCCGTACTGAACTAGAAAGCACCTCCCAAGCCATTGAGCACGCCCTCGCAACATGGAAACCCACCTTCACATCCTCCAGCGAAGATCTCGACCGCTCTAACATTGAAACACAAAGCACACGCATCCAGAGCATCTTTTACAACGCTGAAGCATACCGTCATTCTGCTTTCGTATACTTATATCGCACGATTCGCTCGCAACGAAGAACTCATCCTACGGTGCAGAAACATGCGCATCTTGCTCTGCAAGCTTGCTCGGATGTGGTGCAGCTTGCGGAACAGTGTCATGACGGACCGATGAGTGCTTTGCTGTGGCCGCTTTTTGTTTCGGCTTGTGAGGCGGTTACCGAGGAGGATAGGGATTTGGCTGTGAATGGCTTCGGGGGCACGGAGAGGAGGCAGGGCATGACTAATATCATGAGGGCGTGGGAAGTGGTGCAAGAGGTTTGGAGGAGGGTAGATGTTGGAGAGGAAGTTGACTGGAGGGTTGTTTGTGAGGAGAGGCAGTTTAGTATTGTGTTTGGGTAGTTGTGGCCCAGATGATCTACATACATCATCATAACTTGTGGACTATTTCACACTCGATAGAGAGATAATCATAATACTCTATGATCTCCATTCAAGCCGGCCTTCTTTAGTTGATAAAACTTTTCGAATTTGACTGCGGTGGAGAAGGAGTACCTGCTAGTGGAGATGAGGGCTAAATTGTCTATTTTTCTTTGGAAATTCCTTTGTGATCATTCCTAGCCGTGGGTGACGAGATTCACCCTGGGGATGTATTTGTCCGCCACGTTTCAGAGACTAGCAAAGTATTACCTAGGTAGGTATGCCAGACCCATGCCCAATCGTCCCATGTCACGGGTAGGAAGGAGCTGGCTAACGATGTCAAAATGTCAATGGGGTCAATACACGTGACTACAGCTGTTCATTATCTTTATGACGTAGCGCATTCTGCGAGTATTCTAGACCTTGATCCACCAGAGCAGATCTATCATCATTCGTATTCTTCGGTGCTATGGAGAACGGATACTTCTCATAGTACTCTTTACTCAGCACTTTCTCTCCTTCAAGACGTATTGAACATCTATCCTGTTCATTCAAGTCCTCCGGAGGGTTCAAATTTCGATTTACCTTTTGGCCTGTCAGTCAGTGCCACTCAGCACAAACTCAATTCGAACCAGGTGGATCCCAGACAAGCACAATTAAGCTTCGAGATTTACGATTGGAACACTACTAGCCGGCCCACCTCCAGTTTCGCTCGGGGCTCGCTTACTGTCGGGGAAAGCGAATGTCACAGGCAAGCAAAACTGTCACAGCTCGGCCAAACTTCGGTCATTGGGTTTTGGTA
>JACBAH010007264.1:0-24990 GCA_014282315.1 Neospermospora avenae | reverse complement strand
TACCAAAACCCAATGACCGAAGTTTGGCCGAGCTGTGACAGTTTTGCTTGCCTGTGACATTCGCTTTCCCCGACAGTAAGCGAGCCCCGAGCGAAACTGGAGGTGGGCCGGCTAGTATATAAGCAAATTCGCAAACAAGAACTTCATGGTCATACTATTGCTTGACGACTTTATCAAATTTCACCGGAGACAGCAACCAGTCATCAATCACCGGCATCAAAGTGCACAGGAGTCGAAAGAGATGCGTAACGTGCTTTAGAATTTGTTCGTTCATTTCGTTATAACATAGTACACAGAAGGGAGGGTATCGTTAACGAAGGCTACAAACACACGCTTATGCTCAAACTCCTTCGCTATATCCCAAACCAAAATTACTCGCCAACCTCGCGTTGCCACAATCCAACCCTTCCAATACTGCAATTCAATTCCCTGTCGACCTTCAAATTTCGCTTCCCAAGCCGAAATGCCTTTAATTCCTTTCTCCTCGCAAGATAAGATTTGTTGAGACCAGAGCCTCTACCTCGACATCACATTAGTGACTACCTCCAAGCCCGCTTGCTGATTCGGACTTGAAGCACTCCCCGAACTCCTCACACTAGAATTGTCTACACTGCCCCTCGAACTGCGATTTCTACTCAACGGAAAACTCGGCATCCGGCTCGAAAGCCCGAACCCGCTCCTCGCGCTTGGACTATTGTTGGAAATCGATAACCTGTGGCTTACAGGAGCAGGAACCGACATCCCTACGCTGCCATGGACCATACTCAACTGACGTGGTCCTCCCACACTCGTGCTCACAGTGCCACCTTTTAGATTGTCCACGAAGGCGGCGGGGAAAAGTCCCCATTTTCCTTTCCACGATTGGCCGGACCAACACCATTGATCTTGAAATGTATATCCAATACATCTAATCGTATCACCTTTACTGAAGCGCAACCAGCCCCCGTCCTTGGTGTCTTTGGGCTTGAAATCCCAACGCGCAGTGGCAACTAAGCTGCTCTGCGGATTCATCATCACATCTTCTTTGGCTGGCACATCGAGCATGATCTCACTAGCTGGAAAAGCGCCTCGTTCGCCGTCATGATATCCCATACACCATTTTCCGCTGAAGCGATCGGGGAACGTGATACCGACTATCCTTGCTCCGACGGCGAATTTTAGAACCGGATTGCCTTCTGGGTCGCGGGAGCTGCTGCGTGTATTCTTAGGGTAGTGAGTATTGATCGCTTGCCCCGAGGGACGAGTCGCTATCTTTTGACCGAGTCCAAGCGTGCCGTATTCTGAGGTTGCGGGAAGCGGCGTGGTAAAGTGGATGTCGAAATCGACGACTGACAGAGGTTGAGTTCCATAAAGAGTCACAAGCCCATTGACGTTCGGCAGTGGCCGCTGATGTTTGGAGAGGTGGCGGAATAATTGAGCGACAGAGAAGAAGACCGTGGCATCATGTTCTTCTGTTGTTTTGTGCTCCTCGATGCAGAAAATACACTGGGGAATCAGTACAGCGGTGCTTTATCAGCCGAATGAACTTACAGCATAAATTGGCTCATCTACCGAATTGGTCTTCAGATGACATTTTTGTATAAATCGTTGACGCCATCTGATTCCACTATTGCCATATATACCAGAACCTGTTACCGTCAGCACTGCTTGTTGACATGCGTTAGGTCACTTACGCTCGAGCAGTCTATCCTTCTCGACTTCGTTCCATCCCACTTCATAAGAACATTTCGAGCACCTCGCAGAAAGCGCGACATTGTAGTTGCCCTGATAGGAAACCTAGTTAGTAAGGATCCCACATGATTAATTGCATCACGGCAATGAGATCTATACTTACAGAAGGCCTCTTCACAACTTTCAAGCCATTCTCACCACGTCGAATTGCTTGGGATCCCTCGCAAAACCCTCCAAATTTGTAGAATGAAGTGTCGTGTCGGATTGGATATTCGATGGACTTCATCGATGCCGCTGGCGTAGACTGGAACATCTCATCTGATCCAACAAGTATCTTTTCATTGCCGTAATCGATCCCATTCGCAACTTCAAGTCCAGATTCAACTCCTTTGCCAAAATCTGGCAGTGCAAGAGTAGTGGCTAAGCTGCCTCCTTCCAAACCACTCCAGGTTGTGTCCGTAGATTCTGATGCCCCATGTCCACTGAGGGGAGGGCTCAGCGGCGCCGTGCGCAAGCCAAAAATCGAGTCTTGGCTATCATGCCTGTGGTCATGATGCTCTGGAATTGAACTATGTCGCGATCCTTGGGAAGCCTGACTTCTTTGCCGTGTGACAATCGCCCCATACCCGGAATTTGGTCGTGGGCTACTGATCGGGCTCACAGGCAGTCCTGAGCCTCCAAGTATTGGAGACATGATCAGCGGACCGTTAGTGAAACTTTTTCTTTCTTTCTCCTCGTCGATGGAAGAAACAGATTTCCGCAATTCATTCCAAAACATCAGTTTGGACTGCCTCCTCCTTTCGAGAAATTCATCATTTTCTAACATTCGAGACCGCACCACATCTCTTGAGATCAAATCAGAGACCACTTCTGGAAGGGCCCCTTGGGGAAGTGAGGTTGGCGATAGGTCCCGAGAAGACTGTCGCCTCTGAGATGAAGCTCCTGGGCTTGTTACGGGGGGCCCTAAATAGAATTGCGACTGGTTGTCGATGGCCCATGGATTCCTAGGCATCATAGGCTCTTGAGGACTCCCAACGATTGGTGACACGACCTGAAGAGATTCAACTGGAGAAAGGCATTGCGCAGTAGCCGGCAATGGCTTTCTTATTGTTGGCGACCTATCCAGCCTCATGCTCGCCAGCTGTGTTCTATCATCTCTCATTTCCTCTCTCACACTTGTCTGAGCAGCAAGGCGATCGCCCAGGCCATTCATGATATTTATACATGTCGTGCTGCAGTTCTTCGCTTCCTCTGCCGCGTCCACACAAGTCGCCGGATCGAACGAGTAGAGTTCCTCCTCTATCTCGTCGATTTTATCCCGGACCTCGATTCTTAAGTTCTTCAATTGATTCTGGATCGCTTCTACAGTACCAACAGTTAGAAAGGACTACAAAAACATAGCACCGCAAGTTGGATCAACTCACTATCCTCAGATAGCGTTCTGACAAACCGCTCTCCGCATTCCGCAGCATTTTGGCGATAGGCTTCTATCACAGCCTGAGAGCTTCGTTCCAGGGAGTCCTGGAGAACATGGGCAGCCTCGGTAATTTGCAGCGCCTGTGTCGTGGACACTGTGTTTGCAGATAGCGCGAGCCTGTTGCCTACCCCCTTTCCTGTGTTTAAAGCTTTCAGAAGTGCTTTCACGGGTGCAACGAAGTCGTCTCCCATGTTGCCAGTCGTCTGTCTCGGTCCCAGTTCCCGCGCGCCAGGGATCGCAAGGTTCAGCAGTTCTTATCGGGGTCAGTCGCTCGAGCGCCGTGATGCTTAGAAGCTTGCTCTGTCACTATCCTTTCATGTCACTGCGAATAGTTTCGTGAGCGAAAAAGCAGAGAGAAGAATGTTCATTGACAGTTGTGTGAGATCAGAGGAGGGAGGTACGCCAGATCAGTGCGACTACGGTCAGCTTGTCTTGGTATTGAATGCAAGCCAGCGGCTCTACGTATTTACCAGAGAGGCTGGGCTGAAAGACTCCAGGGCTCGCCCGCCCTATGGATTCCGTTCGCAAATGATCAAAGCCACAGGCTTCTGCCTTACCTTAATAGAATTCGCTCACAGACAAAGCCGCTCTAACGTTGCGGTAGCCAATTTTGAGGCGTCACGGGCTTGTAGTTCGGAAGGTTTTTCAGGGCTGTGCAGCTGCATTGCCCTGTACTCAGAAGATGGACCGAAGCAAAAAAGGTGTCCGTCTGCCACAGCCAGCATCCAGCATCACTGGCGAATGTTTGAAGGCACGTGGAGTAACTCTACGAAGAGGGCTGTGAATTTACAACTAGTGTTGGACTGAGTTTAGTTGTTGAAGTGGAGATGGTACTTTTGTTCTTTGTGCTAGTCAGGGCTGTCTACAAGATCTGTCCAGCTTTTCTCATCTCCCAGAATCTACGTCACGTCACTCACTACCCAGGAACAAAGACAAGGAAAGCTGCTATCTCCTACCGAAATCCCTCAAATGAGGCTCTCTGCTTTCCATGGACGCGTCAGTCAGCTTATATACTCCTTAACACGAAGGTGTCTCAATTACGGCCCTCATTTACCCATCTCCACTATTGGCAGTTCATGACAGCTCCCCGCACTATCCTCCCCACCAATCAGAGTCACCATCTTTGACACTGGCACGATGCGGACCGTGGCCCGGATTCTTGGGATCTCCGATACGGAAAGGCTTGTGAGAACCCTATCCTAGCATCTATAAAAGTGTAATTATTCTGTACCTGAACTTGGAAGCGAAGTATTGATGTTGTCAGCTTCGATTCGCTTCTCTTTTCAACCAAAATTCTCTTCGGTATGTGCAAGCGATGGGTAAGGCCATATTGGGTTTCCTCCGTTCGATTCGAGACTTCAAATCTGCTTTGCTTCGCTGCAATAATGTTGATCCATGATGTTGACGTAGGTCTCGGAGAGATCATTCTGAATCTTGCGCTCGGGTTTGAGTGTTACAAATGTTGAGATGTTATCGGATATTTAGATCAAGGAGAAAGATCGTGCCACACCACACTTATCATGCAACTTTTCATGACAGAGGAACATGTACCTCAAGACCCATAGAATGGTATTGATTATTGAAAACATTGTATGGAGAAGAGATTTTCTCGGAGGATTAAAGGAAGTCTTGATTCGCAGGCCTTCTTGACAGGAGATTGGCTAAAAATTCACTCCGTCAAAATCAATGATAGTTGTCAGGGTCAAAGTTGCGAGGCAATGCGATATTTCTTCACTAGCGATTTCCTAAGGTTCACGGTTCCTCCCTAGATCGTACTTCTTAAAGCGGTACGGGTACTAGCACTCGGAACTTAGACTAGAGATCTAGTGTACGGAACCTGAGGTGGAATTTAATTTACCGGCATTAGAGATCAACATGTAGGTCAAAACTTGTCTTCTTGATTTTAGGTTGTTGTTCCTGTTCCTAGAAGTGGTATAATAGTGGCTTGTTTGCCGTTCGTGGTTCTGAATCGTACACATTCGCCTTTTGATAGACCGCAGAATACAGGTTCTTAGACTTTCTCTTGGAACGCGGCTCAGCTAAAGTGTCTGCGGAATTGTAATGGGTTGTTGATCATGAGTTCTGGTCGGTAACAGAGCGTGCATGGTAGATTCCAATCTTGTTGGTAAAGCCAACAAGAGTAATCTTGTCCCAACACTGGATTAAGACACCTTCAGAACTGTGTTTCGCACTGTATGGGCTTTGATTTTTCTGTGCTTGCTCTGCTTACTGTGCTTATACATAATTGAAGACCTGCTTGTAAAGGTATCTGAATGCTGAGCAACATACAATATGTCAATAAGTTCGCTCCAAAAAGTATATAGGAGAGTTGTTTCTCTCTGCCCTCAAATCCTAAGCCACCAGCAAAATCATCCTTGATTCATATCATACCACAGTTCGTTTTAACATCATCATCTAGACCATCGCAATATCCTCATTCAATATGCAACTCCGCCTCACGATCCTAGGAATATAAGTCTTCTCATTCTGTAGATGCTTGCTAGCTTTTCGATGGCGATAGCTTCTCATACTCTTCTTTCTGATTTGGGAGGATTTTCTGGAGACATGAGATACCACTCAAATGACACTGGAGCTCCAATAATTGTTTCTTCTACGTGAGGTCACCGCAAAAACCCTGGGGTGGTGGGGGACTGGGGTAGTCAACAACGGGTGCGAGATGTGATGTATAAATATATACCTCGGCGAGCCGAAGAAATAAGCGTCCCCCAAGGTGCACGAGGTGAAGGGAAGACGAGGTGAAAATCGGGGTTCTTAATCCTGAACGATTATGTTGTTGATTTCAAGGCGATGAGCGTACCCTTAGAGTGGCGGGGGTGAAAGCTCGTTTAGGGCAAGCGAGCCTGATAGAATTTAGCGTCTTTCCTACTCGGTGAACGCTCTTTCCTCCCTATTTCCGGATTTGCGCATCCAGAAGAAAGCAGCCTTCTTCATTACTATCTTATACTCTCCATGCTCCATATGAAGACCATGACATTAAAATTTTCATATCAAGGGTAAAACATAACATGATCACAAATGCAGTGACATCACGAACTTTCATAATTCTCACCATCCATCCATCCGAGCGAGCGCAGCGCATCGCATCACAACCACGCAACATGCTTGCCAGGAGACAAACCCAACGCGGGATCAACAAACCAGCCGGGAAGCCCGCAGAATCTTATCAGAGATAACAGTAGCAGACAGTAGCACAGCAGCCTCATACAGCCTCAACTGCTACGTGCAACAAAAGATAACTGTTTCCAACGTTTTTCGCTCACGGCGAGGGGATGAATCGATGATCGACAATCGCTAGTGGGGTCTGGGATTTATGCTTTTTGGGGGGGCCACCGGCCGGTACGCAGCCGAGCCCTGGCATCGGAGTTTAGGATCAGGAGTTGAGGTTGAGATGAGATGACAAGGCAAGCTGGAACGGAAGGATGAATTGTTGAGGCAAGCATGTAGGCGTGGGTTGTTGAACAGCCTCTTAATCGGTATTTGAATCAGAGGAATTTCCGAGGAGCGACATTAAGTAGGAATGGATTCAATTATTCACAGCCCAAGGAGAACAAACTCCATGAATTTTCAAATCCTCGATCTTCGAAAGTCCGATCCGATCTTTCAAACAGCACGGGCAGAGCAATGCACGAATGTCTATTTTGATTTTGTTGCACGTCTTCCTGCAGATACCCTGCAGATATCTTCTCGGGTTGGCACACGTTAGCGCGTTGCTTTTCCGATAACTTGATTCGCTGGCTGTGGTGACTCCCTTGTGATATAGGGATAGGTATGATAGGGAGCAGTGGGTTTATTTCGGATCACTCCCCGCCAGCGCTCGGGCTTCCACTCTTCTTCCGCACCTACATGTCTCCGTCCGGCGAGCCAAACACGATAATGAACTTGATGAGCTTACTTCTCTGATAAGCGTGTTGTTTTCTCCTACATAGATAGGGTAGGGGAGCATGTAAGTGAAGACTCCATTTTGCGCACGGTGCTGGAAGACAAGCGAAGGAAGCTATATACTAGATCGAGATCGAGGTCAGATCTGGGGTTGAGAGCTGATGTTCATTAGCTTGAATTTCTTGCCCAGCCAAATCAATCTGTAGAAGCCGTGCGGAGAGTGGATTTCTACCTATAGGATCCCCAACCCCAATATAAGACTCATACAGTAGCTTGGTTCATGTTTGTAAAATTGATAGGGGTTCATTACAAGTACAAGATGAGTAATTACAGATTTGGACTTGAAATGTGTGACAATCTTCAAATCTGCTGCAATCTGTTAGATAGTCTAACAGTTGAGGATGTAGACGACTTCAAGTCGTATCTTTCATGGTACAACCTTTCATAGTACAAGTCTATTATGCCGGCACCGCCGATCTCTTGAGCGGACTCCAACATACACACGTAGCTAGGTACGAGTTCGAAGAACAGAGGAACTTCCACCATGCTCACCTACCCCATTTCTCCTTCCTCCATCCAATACTTCCATGTAAAAATTCACGACCTCCTCGCCCTCACAATACTCTTCAACTTCCTCAACCCAAACATCCCCGGCAGAATCCAATCAAAAGCCCAACTCCCCACCCATGTCTTCACGAACCAGACCAGAAAACTCTTATTGCCCCTCCAAAACCATTTCTTCAACGCCCACTTACTCCTCAACGCCTCTCTCACCACTCCCTTCGCGTAATCTTCATTCTTCATAGCTCCATCCTGCATCAAATTGTTAGTTTGGATATTTGGCAAAAAAAAAGAAGGGGCAATGTCTCAGGATTAGGCTCCGGACAAACAAAGACATCGTGATCCCGATCGAGGTCACGGAGAGACATCACATCACGGGGAGGGAAGGAAAGTACTGACCTGACTATGCTTCACTCTCCTCTGGAAATCATCTTCAATGTCCAGATACAAACTATCGCTCTCCAGCACTCTGTCGGTTCTCGCGATGCGGCTCTGAACACCTCCCGTGATAACGACTAGGACGTTCACATCGTACGGCTCTAATTCCAGACGGAGGGTTTGCGAGTACGAGTGCAGAGCGGCTTTGGAAGCATTGTACACGGATCCGAAAACGTAAAGTACGATAGCGGCTACAGAGCCGATGTTCAGAATCAGGCCTTTGGAGGCGATGAGTAGAGGGATGAATGATTGCGTGAGCGCGATGACGGCGAAGAAGTTGGTCTCGAAACAGGCGCGGGCATCGTCGAGATCGACTTCTAATGCTGGGAGGGTACAGTTGCGTCCTCTGTGTATATCATCAGCCTTCAATTTCACACTCTCTAGTTCAATCCATAGACCAATTCGAGCATACACTTCGACATTTAATCCAAAGATTCTCCCGTGAAAGACAGACTGGAAAGGAGACACGTACGCATTGTTAACCAAAATATCCAGCTTCCCACCCGTCAATTTCTCAACCTCCATCCGAGCCTCTGCAATGCCCTCTTTGCTCGTAACATCCAGACCAAGAGTCGACATGCCCATCGCCTCTAGATCGTCGATGGCTTCCTTGGTTCGAGCCGTCGCTATGACATGCAAGCCTAGAGTAGAATGAGCTCAATCAGCTTCTCTCTCGTTTCTCTCGGCGATTTAAGAACCGACTCTGTTTGTCTGTCTGACTGCCTACCTTTAGCGTGGAATTCTCGTGCAAGAGCATGTCCAATGCCTCCCGGTGAGCATCTACATGCTTGGGTTAGCTTCATTGCTGAAAGGTAGATGGATATACGGATCATTGCGCATTGGACGCGACTCACCCTGTGATCAGGACACTCTTTCTGGATTGTTCTACAGACATAATAGCTATCTTTCGAGGGAAACTATATCACGGATCTATACTTTTGAGTGGAGGTTGTAGATATAGGTTCGAGATACGGCAGTGAATCAAATGCCGAGGTCTCCCGCTACTAGTGTGCTGGACCCCTGAATTTGACAAGGATAACAAAAGCGGAGTATTACAGGTCACTATTGAAGCGGAAAGGGATCTCGGAATCTATCGAAGTTGAATGCCTTCAGTGGTAATTACTACACACAACAATTTTTCGTTCTCGAAGCAATTCTATTATGATCTGTTCGAAATTTTGGAAGCGCCTGAGAGACGTCAAACATGCCGACCATCGCTAGCACACACAGTCATTGCAACATCATATCTGAACAGCAAAGAGAGACATCGAAGGCTCCCGGAAGAGAAATGACAGCAAGTCTAGAAGCAGAATATGTAAATAATGGGAGAGACAAATTTTACCACAGCCACCGACGACCGGTGTTACGTCTGGCTGCTCCGCCATAATTGTAGCCACCGTAAGATGAAGGTCCGTCTGGCCCTGATGTGGTGGTCGGAACTGGACTATACGCATAGGAGTAACCGCCAGGAGTTGGAGTTTCTGCAGGTAAATCGGCGGTGCCAGAAGATGTCACAAAGGTAGATGGAACAGATGTAGAAGAAATACTTGTGAAGGCACCTGCACATAGTTAGCTAAGCTCGAGCTCGTCGGCGAGGAATCTTACCATCTGCAGTTGACGTCTCTGATGGTTCTGAGACAGATACCGAGGAGTCCGATCCAGGCTCGGTGGACGTGACTGTGCTCCGCGTCAACGTGCATGACGAGCTACTGGACTGGTAGGTGGTCGATGACGTGTAACCAGTTCCAGTTCCGCCCAGGATTGTCGAGGACGAGTTGCTGGGATATGGAGGGGTGACAGTTGGAGCGGTGTGCGAGGTGGAACTGGAGAGACTTGTTGCAATTCCAATGGCAGAGCTGGTCTGAGTAACGCTCGAGGAGCTGCCTGTACCTGGAAGCACGGAAGTTGAGCCTGAAGGATGTCCATATGGGGCCGAAGTGGTTGAGCTAAAGGCACCGTCGTTCGTCGTAGTGGACGAAGAAAGACTTCCTGTACCAGTGGGCACCGCAACTGAGCTCGAGTTAGACATTGGGAAGGGGGCAGTTGTGGTGAAGACTCCGGCAGCAGTAGACGTGCTGGAGCCTCCTGAGGTTGTCGGCAAGTATGGTGGGACTGTGTTAGAAGTGAAGCCTCCTGATACAGTCGAGCTACTGCTTGCTAGAGAACTCGAATTGAATGTGGGAAATGGAGCTATGCTTGACGACAATGATGTGAAAATACCATCAGTCAAGCTGCTTGAGATGTCTGTTGAAGTCGGAGCTGGTACAGTCAAGGTGACCTGCGTCGTGATCCTAACAGTTGTAAATGTCGAATTCGTATTCGTTGGAGTTGGATGGATCGCGGTTGTTGCATGGTCCGTACAAGTGGTATTGGAGTATGGGCCAGCATTGCTCGATGACGAAGTTGGAATATATCCACTGGCCGAAGTTGAGGTGAATATTCCATCAGTCAGGGTACTTGAAGTATCGATTGAGGAAGTCGATGATGGCTTCGTATATGGGGTTGCGGTTGGCCCAAAAGTAGTGGACGTGTTGGTGCTATGGTACGGGGCTGTGGTTTGGACAGACGAAGACGGAAATGCTTGTGACGGGGTGGAAGTGGCAATGCCGTCAGTCAGACTGCTCGACTCATCAGCCGAAATTGAAGTTGACGAGTACTCAGTGGAAGCGGCTGAAGACGTCAAGTTATAGTATGGTGCTGATGTCGGAACGGATGAGCCACTGAATCCACCAGAAGGCGTGGAAGTTACAACCCCGTCAGTCAGACTGCTTGACTGATCAACAGAACTTGAAACTGATGAAGACTTGGTGGATACAACTGAAGATGTCAAGTTGTAGTAAGGCGCTGATGTTGGAACAACCGAGGAGCTTGAAAATCCAGCTGAAGGTGTAGAAGTCACAGTCCCTTCATTCAAACTGCTCGATACATCGGTTGAGAATTTAGACGTGTATGGAGCAGTTGTTGAAATCGAGGAGCTGCTACCGCTGGAAGATGAGGATGTCACAGGTCCGCCTGTGATGCTGCTTGACACACCTGCAGATGTCGTATTGGTGTAGATACCTGACATGCTGGACGAAGACAAGATGCCTGAGGAGCCAGTACCGATCGGACTGGAACTCGTGATTGAAGAAGTCACCGTGGTGCCCAAAGATGCACTGGACGTACTTGAGCTTGATGCCGAGGATTGAGTGACAGGACTGCTTTGCGAAGTGGATGTGAGCGTTCCATCTGCTGAGGATGTTGTCTGCGGAGCAGCCGATGTGGATGAGTTTGATAAACTATGACCCAGCTTGTCAGTGTTGCGATATGAAGAATTTGATGTCCGGGGGAGGTCAAAATTTTCGACTCTTAGACATTCAAAACAGGGTTATTTAAAAAGAAGGGGAAGTAAGCTGACCTGGATGACGATAGGACTGACGTAGCAATACTTGAAGAAGTCACCGCAGGCAAGGAAGAGGTCGCCGCTCCAGAATTGAGACAAGTGCAAGCAGACGAGACAGCTGACGGGGAGTCTTTGCACTGAGCGACGAACGCTGGAAGGCCTGTTGTCGCGGTTTCAATCGCCGTTGTGTAAGTTGCACAGAATTCAGCCGCAAGCGAAGACTTGCCCAGGAGTTGACGAAGACAATTGTTCTTGTAGCAAGCACCAGGCTTGATTGTACCTGTTCCGGGCGGCGAGGTGATCGAAGGTGGTTTGGAACTAGTGCTAGAAAAGACTCCGTCGGCTGTTGAAGAGGTCTTACCAACTGTTAAGGTCGCCGAAGAGATGGAAGCACTGCTTTGTGGACCATATGGTTTGGACGTCGAGGTACTCGACAAGGAAGTGACAATACCGATAGCACTTGACGTAGTTTGGTCTGAACTTGAAGTAGAGGACACCGACGACAAAAAAGATGAGGTGTTGCTCTTAATCTCCGAGGACGAGCTTGGTGCAGTGTACAATGGTGGAGATGATGTTGTACTGGTGACACCGCCATCAGCCGACGAGGTTTCGAGCGCGGAGCTTGAAGACGAGCTGGCGATTGATGGAACCTTTGACGATACACTGGAGCTAGAGGAAAAGGATGGATTGGTCACAGTGGAGAATGCAGTGGACGAGGAAGATGACGATGCCAGAGTAGGGGCTGCCGAAAACATGTGAGCAATGATGAATGTTGACAATTGGGATAACTTACCCGTATAAGGATTAGAAGATGTTGCTACGCCATCGTTGGTGGTAGTTGACAGAGGTTCTGTGGTGGATTTGGTTGGAGCAGGTCCATAGCCAGGGTAGGTGTATGTTCCATATGCATATGGACTGGCACCATAAACACTGTACTGGCGAGGCAGGTTGACAGCGTCCTCGGCCTTCTGGTGCTCTTGAAACCAGTTGGGGAGACTGTTGATGGCTGGGACCAGTGCCAGAAGGACTGATGCCGAAGCAAGGGAAAGAGTGTTGACTCTCATATTGACCTACAAAACAAAGGCGTCAATACGTGTTTTCGTCTCTCCAAACTTGTCGAGCATGGTGAAGGTAGACTCACAGGTTCCGACTGTCACGACGTGAAAGTCCAATGGAGGCAAAGCGAGTGTGAAGCTTTTGACAGCTGGTAACGAGTAGTGGGAGGGGGGAAAGGGGGAAGAGTGCTGTTGGGTTAGTACACTACTACACTATCGCTCAATCGATACCCAGCACTTCGATGGAAGTGATACCTGAGTGGTAGATTGAAGGTGAAGAGAAACGAAGGACAGATGAAGGTGGAATGAGGGAAGAGATCCTGATATAGGAGAAGAGGAGAGGAGGGGAGGAGGAGAGGGCTGGGGCGAGTGAAGATTGCACATGAGAGCACCTGCATATGAGAGCGAGCAGCTGCATCTAGCTAACTAAGGTACGATTTGAAAGAAGGGTCGCTTAGCTAAGGTAGGTGGGAGTAAATGTTCCGGGCTCTCCCGCTCCAACTGAAAAGGGAAGGCGAGGAGGCATCCGGGCACGTTTCGTTTGATTTGGTTTGGCGAAACACCACCAGGGTATCTAGGTAGAGCTCATGATGCTCATGATGCTCATCTCATCTCATCACATCCCATACCATTACCAGACATGACATGACATCCATTGACAGGCTTCATCCTGACATGAAGCGGAGCACAAAATAACAGTCAGTCCCAATCCCATTCCCAGCTCGCAATTTCCATCCCGTCACCGCCATCAGCCTTTGGTTTCAACAGGAAGGACCATGTCAACTACCCGGCGGGCTGCCCGTTTGTACTCGAGCGAGTAAACTTCAGCAGGCGGGCGAGGAGGGAATGAGGCCTTACTCTGCTCCACACGGGTCGAGGACCGCCCAGCTCAGCTCACGATCCAAGAAGGCGTGCATGGCTGTCAGTTTCGTTGATTTCGTCTGGCAAGCATTTCTACAATCGACGTTCCGATTCAACTCGGGATATCTAGGTACTGTACCTAGATGTCAACGCGGACGTTGTGCAGCATTCGGGTAGTCGAGAGCGGGGAGAGAAGAGGCTGACGGCAGGATATCTGCTGTCTCTTTCTGGGGGCAGGGGCAAATCCCAATCTCTCTGCAAGCTCCCGTCGTACCTGGCCCTTCAATTCAAGACCCCTCCTGGAAAACTTCCTGATTGATGATCTAAAATAAAATCGAGAGGCGTTTGTGTCTATCTTGATGGCTTCATTCGGTGGCTTGTGCATCGGTCTCAGCTCGGCTTGACGGGAGTTATCCAGCTCGTGCAACTGGACTGTAGCCGCAATGCATGACCTCGACATGAAAAATGTGGCACTGATCGTCTACAAACGCACCGTTGACTTCGGATACTAGCCTCTGTGTTCGATGAAGTTCATTTGATACAGGTGTTGCAATATGGTAACGTCTATTGGTGGACATGAGCTCAGTTCCCTGCGTTTGCACAAGAAAGCTTTTAGTGACAGGTACGGCTCTCTCTTGTACGACCGTAGATCTCTATTTGGGTCACATCGGCCAATTTCGAGGTTGAATTGTCACAACTTCTGCAGACGGAAGTCCTCATGCAGCCATGCTGTAGCTCGAGATCGGGACGGGAATGCAAGGCCTGCATTATCTGGGTCGTGTAGCCGGTTTGCCTTGATTATTGCTTAGAGGAGTCATCCAATTTGATTTGCCTCCGAGGTCAATAATTTGAAGCAAATTTTCAAGGCAAAATCACCTGGATGATAGTATAAGCAAGAAAACAGTGTGATATCAAAGCAATGTTGATCTAACTGGCATTATTCGCCTAAAAATCAAGCAATCGGACAACTCCACCCGAAGAACGCCACGCTTTCATATTTTCCTTCCACTCACAAAAACGACTTTTTGGCAAACGGAAGTTGAGAAGAATCAAGTGGGACCCTGCGAAGTGGCTTCATGCACTCGAGGCCGTAATACGAGGTCTTGGACCGACCCGTATGTAGCATTGCAATCAGACGAAGGTTGTACAATCGGGTTTCAATCTCGGGAGACTGCATATGCACTACTCGACCTTCTTGATCTCCTCGCGAGAAGATGGGCTGCTCATCTCAGTCATGGCAGTGTTGTTGCCCTCGATACTGCAGAAATGAATTAGTATGTGCCCTTTACCTAATCTGCAAATTCATCGGGTTATTGCAGCTACTTCGCTCAATGTGAATATTGCGATGAGAGGGTGGATGTGTACTTACTCAGCAGCCCAAAGTGCGGCGCCAACTAAGAAATGATCAGTGAAAGTAGACGCATCCCTGAACGGAGAACTTACCTGTGTTCGTGAACGTGAAGAAGATGCTGGCAAATGGGATGAGTTCGAGGAGTGTGGCGACAGTTCCAAATCTGTGCTAGTCAGTCACGAGTGCGGGTTATATGGAGTTTCGAGGCGAGAAAGTTAGCGGAAATGATTGCCAGGAACATTTCTACAGTACCGGCAGAGCCAAGCTTCCTCTCATGGAGAAGTACTGTACTGGGAACCTAGCCACACAAGTACCGCAAGTTACAGGCCTTGATGTTCCGAGTATTTGCATGACATTGACATTGATATGGGGCGAGGACTTACGCAGTGTATGGAGCCGTGTTCTCCTTCAGCCAAGCCTCCTTTTGTGGGTTGGACCATTTCTTAAGTTGGAAATACTGCAGCGGGTTAGATGCAGTTTGACTTGCGGTCTGGATCTTAGCTTACGCGAGTATGCGCTGAATTTCCTCTGGTACGACCCTGCAAAGCAACGAAGATGACCGTGCCCACAACTGGAATGAAGTTGAGAGGAAGATACATGATGTAACGGATGAATGCTTTTGGAGTAAACTTCTCGAATGGTGACTTGATGAGCTTGCCCAACTTGTCCATTGGGTCATTGAAGTTTCCTGACTTCAGTTGACGACCTTCAGATAGGACCGCAGTTTGTCTACGGGAAACCAAGACACCATCAAATGTATCTACCAGAGCATCCTGCAACAAAAATGTTCGCGAGAGGAGGTTGATCAGGGTTGACGACTCGCTGAGCGTGAGGAGGATTGTGGTAAAGGCAGCCAACGGGCCGTTGACGAACACAAGGACGGCAAGTTGCGGTAGGTAGGCGAAGAGGAACATGGCCACAACCACCACAACCGAGAGGGACAGAGTTGGAAAGAGCTTCGAGAGGAGTGGCTTCCATAGTGTCTTGTGGCTCAAGAAGTAAAAGACTCCCTGAATATGTGTTAGTTTCCTGCCAGAGCTCACAGATGCAACATGGCACAGAGCGGATGGTTGAATCATACCTTAATGGGATACAGGTAAGCACCAGATCTAGCAGCAGATGATGCCAAAGCCTTTGCCTTGTTGAAGTCTTCCGTACTGTGAATGTTCGTCAGTTCCATGCGGCGCAGATCAACCATTCATTCAGACACCACTCACGCGACCTCTCTGGCCTTCGCAGACGCCTTATCCATTGTGCTTGCCATGATGGTTGGTTGGTTATTGTACTTGTCTTGTCCTGTTTGCGGATTGATTTTGGCTGCGATCTAATGAAGTTTGGAGTATCAAAAGGAGGGAGATTTCCTGACCTTGAATATAAACAGAGTGGGAGGAAGCCAGCGCCAGCACCAGGCAAGCTCGACCTCCAAGTGGAATGATCGCGCCAAGCCTTTTATTTCCAGTGACGTCGTGGCTTGTGGCTGGTGCACCCGTCACTAAGATCGAATACGTTAGCGGATCGCCTCTGTTTCTCAGGCAGGGCAGGCATGTGAAGATCAGACGATCATTTGAAGCCTGTCAAGAGATTTCTTTGCATAGGATTGGGATGAACTTTCTTTTTCAATTTCGTTCTTCTCAGCGCGCGATTCTCCATGGATTATTTTGTTCTGTCTTGTTTGCCGAAATGATCATAAATGTGGTCATCTTGTAGCTGAGCTTTCTGCTGGCCGGCTGGATAAGATGACGACAAGAATTTGACTTGTATTAGGATCATTCGCATATTTTAACAGATAGAATCATTTGAGAAACTAGGCTTCAAAAATTTCGAACAATTTCAAACATTCCATTTTGGAGAAACAAGTTCACTTTGGTAATATTATCGCAAAGTCCCGTTGAATTTATCATTTTCAACTGTTATGTGGACTGCTGCTAAGCGTAATAGTCTCAGGTAATGGCGTCTCCAAATATGAAGTTGTCACTCCATGTATGTTGTGGTAATCTCAGGTTTTGCTTTTAGAGTATAGTGTTGTCAACCTACTTCAGCTTGTACTCAAGGGGTATTTATCTTTCGGCTACGGCAATATCCATCACGAGACATGTATGCGCCCTATCGCTTCCTCAACCATTCTTATGGTAGAATTTTTATTGCGTCCTCCGTCAGTTCGACCATGATATAGCTCTTGAAAAGACATAGGCAAGAGCGATAACTGGCCTGACAACTGCCACGGTGAAGTAAAGCTTTGTCCTTGTGACCTAGAACCGAAATTCAAGTGCTGGACGGCAGCAATAGTTATTTCCCAGCAAATATGACAATCAATTATATCCATCGCATTGTTGAAGTTGAATCTCATTGTACCGAAACTCGCTTATAGAACAACAATGGTGCAGGTGAGATGGAGTCGAGGTTAAGAAAGCACCAAGACATTCCGGAGAAGCGAAACTCCGGGAGCTTTCACGCGGAGAAACGTTCTTTCTCGACCCCGCGCCACCCCGCCAAAACCCATATTCTATGCCGTGATCACTTGAACTTTCAATGATTATATATAACAACCCTTTCCCTCAATAGTCATTCTCCATCACTCTTTATTACAAACATAATTCACCCATCCACTGTCTTCTAACCACTCAGCACCCTCACAAATCGCCAAAATGAGCCCCTCGTTAATTCAAGACCAACCCACATACCGCATCGCCTCTATCCCAGCCGACGGGATTGGCCCAGAAGTCATCGAGGCTGGTATAACCGTCCTCAAGAAACTCGCCGAAACACTCAAAACTTTCAATCTCGACTTTACCAATTTCGACTGGAGTAGTGACACTTACAAGAAGACGGGAAAGTATATGCCAGATGACGCATTGACGACTCTGAAGAAATTTGACGCTATTCTATTTGGTGCCGTGGGTGCTCCTGGTACGTGATGATTGCTTGTTTGAACAATTGAGAGATTGATACATTTTGCTTTCCTGGACTTATGCTAGTATAGATGTACCTGATCACATTTCCCTGTGGCAGCTCCGTCTAGCAATTTGCCAACCCCTTCAACAATACGCCAACGTGCGTCCTACCAAAGTGTTCAAGGGCGCGAAATCTCCTCTTCGTAACTGCGAAGCCGGAGATTTAGACTGGGTTATCGTCCGCGAGAACAGTGAAGGCGAGTATGCTGGCCACGGTGGACGTTCGCACACCAACCAGCCTTGGGAAGTAGCCACTGAAGTGTCGATTTTCACTCGTCACAGTGTGGAGAGGATCGTAAGGTTTGCGTTTGAGATTGCAAGAGGTAGACCGAAGAAGCATCTTACGGTTGTGACGAAGAGTAATGCCCAGAGGAATGGAATGGTCATGTGGGATGACGTTGCGTTTGCGGTGGCAAAGGACTTTCCTGATGTCAAGGTCGATAAGATGCTTGTTGATGCTATGACATGTCGGATGGTACTAGAGCCGAAATCTCTTGACACGATCGTGGCTACGAATTTGGTATGATGCTTGACCCCCGTCGTCAAAAGTGTGATGCTGACCTTTTCAAGCATGCGGATATCTTGTCGGACCTCGCAGCTGCCCTTGCAGGATCGATAGGTATTGCACCAACAAGCAATCTCGATCCAACGAGAGAAAACCCCTCGATGTTTGAGCCTATTCACGGTTCGGCATTCGATATTACTGGTATGGGAATAGGTAGGTCTCCCCGAATGTGATGCTGAAATCAGTTTCTTACTTATCAAATTCTAGCCAACCCAGTGGCCACATTCTGGACGGCTTGTGAGATGCTGGCTTGGCTTGGACAGAAAGAGGCTGCAGATAGTCTTTTGGATATTGTCGAGAGTGTTTGCGAACAGGGGATCATGACAAAAGATCTTGGAGGATCGGCCAACACAATCGAGGTGACAACAGCTGTCTGCAATGAGATTGAAGCGAGACTTGGCAAGCCCAAGGCTGTATGATTAATTTAGTTGAAGCGCCAGTTACGGGAAGGAAAAATATACCCTGACATTATCATTGTTGTTCAAAAGCCCCAATCCACCCGTGATTCGCGGTGCTACTCAGTCTAAGTTCTTCGTGATGGGCCTTGTGGGATGCCAGCCAACTCATGTCCGGCCAAGGAACTAATTCCAAATTAGTGGCGTACTTATCATCAAATTGTCCCTTAATCATGTCAAAATGTTAATAACATACATTGCAGTATTACTTCTAGTATTGTCCTCTGTTATTTTATGACTTAGGCATCAATTCTTGTACTTGGTAGTTCTCTCTGTCGAAAATCTGCTCACCAAGCTGGTAGGATGCGTCCATCAGCTGGAATATGTCTCCAACATCGTCAAATGCTTCACCGATGTCAAACAGGCCGTTCGGTCCAAGCAGTATAGAATCTGAGTAGGGAAAGCCTGGGAGAGCATTGTGTCTAGGTGAGAACCTGTGCTAGGTGGCCTCCTAGGGTCTAGGTCATTATCTGGTGCAGCAGGTTGAGATTGCTGTAATGTCGCCGTAGGTCGGAGCATATAAGTTGGAGGCGGGAATATTTCACTTTCTCGTAAAGTCCTAGCTGACTGAGAGCCAGACGTCTGTTCCCGAATTCTGTGGCGTTCTGGCGGTGTTGAGCTCATGCTTGAAGCTTCACCTGATCGTAGATCGAAGTTTCTTGGTGATTGGCTCATCTGAGGCTGTTCAACGGGTTCTGCCAGAGGATTGCTTGCCAAAGCGGCCTGCAAATCTCTCAGGGCCGATGCACAGGCTCCAGGCCAGCTGCTCCCTCTCATGGCTAGAATGTCCAGTATTTTGATACAACGTTCAACATCTCTACAAAGGATCAGCATAATCATTCTCGTTCAATTGCATTTCATACCGATGAGCATTCTGAACGGAGTAGTGGCCTTCAAATGCCGCGTACATCAAAATCAAACCACTACAGCGAACGTCAGAGGTCGTATTCGTGTTGACGGAATTGCATATTCGCAAACCTCATCCATATACACCATATAAACCCTGGCCAGCAAAGAGGATTGTAGACTTTTCCGTCGCGCGATTTAGATTCAATCATACCAGTTTGAAAGTGCTGGTAGATTTTAGCAACAATCTGTTTTGAGGCTCCGATGCATTTTTGCATGGCTGATGCAAACATAGGATTATCTGGTCGTGAAGTGATGACTGGGCGGTTCAAAAGGATGATAGATTCTTGCTTTTGCACAATGAGAAGCAGCTTGTGAGACTCCTTCAAGATTGGTGGATTTTTCTGAACACTCAGGTCTTCACTGTTCATATAATGGGGATCTAGCAAGTCCTGAGCTTCATTCCACCACCTTGAAATCTCTGAATCGATATGTGCGACTTCGTCTGGATCAGTGGTTCGGTGCACCACGGATTTGTGACGAAGTTCTAAGATTATGCCTTTGATATAGCCATGTCGAGCAAGAGAAGTAGGAAGCAGTACTCGTGGGTCTGCTCTATTCAGCGAATGCTGAATGAAGAAAAGAGTCACTGACCTGGACCTGGAATTTGAGAGGTTTTTGAACCACGACGAGTGTCATCCTTGTGCAATTCTTTGTCAAGATAGCACACATCGACATCGTCATCTTTTATATCGAGCGGCAGTCCAAGAGATTGAGACAGGTATCTTTCAAGGCTATAGATGGCCCAAAAGAGCCTTCTGCGCATGTCCCCATCAGTAGAGGAAAATTGCTTATATCTTGACGGGCACCTATCAAGCCCAAGTTGGAAAGCAGTCCTCGTAATCAACCCACCAACTCTCTATGCAGCACTCAAACGTAACATCGAGAGCAGAAACAATTGTATCGCAACAAGCGCTTAAAGGCTAGCTAACGTTGACGGCAGCAAAAGCATGGGCGACAGGCACGAAATTGCATCGTCCACTGAATTAAACACTAGAAATGACGGTACGAGCTTACCATTGGTGCGCGGCATTTGTCTTCGATCCGTCGCTGAAATTGACAATACGGAACGAACAATGATAGAGTCGACAATGCTAATGCCCTGCATTCCATCAAACGATACTTGTTCGAACACTCCAAGGATACTAGGAGCGTGGAGGAAGGGGAATGGAGGATGCCAGTTATCCCAATACTGCCTACTCCAGCACGTGATATCATCAAATGTGATTTCAGATGATGGATCTTCGGAGGGCTGGGTTACCTCATTCGCTTGCCAGAGACTTCCTGTCGGGTCATGTCTAAAACGGGGTAAGCAATGGTTTAACAAAGTGTTTTGAAGATGAGGAAAGTGATGTGTCAAAAAAAATCCGTGACATAGTATCTTAGAAAAATCTGAAGAAATAAAGTGATGTCTCAAAGGGATCTAGTGACATTGGAAGCAATGTCTCAAGAAATTTTTGAGATGTCTGAAACGATCGAGAATAACGGGCTTACCCAACCCGGACCTGTACACAGTGAAGATTTGCAGTTGAAGAAGATGACAATACGTGTCTCAATATTTTCCTGAGACATTGGGGAAAAGGGGAAGATAATAGACCCCCAATACGTACTGGCTTCCAGTCTGAAGACGGTCATCCTCTCCGGGAACGAGTGCATCATCTATGGCCTCATCCTCTCGACGATGGTTCCTGGCGAACGCTTATTGTACTGTTCGCACGAAATGCACACCACTACCGCTGCCTACAAAACTCGAGGAGCCCTTAGATGGGGCCGGTCTCATGTGACCAAGTTCCTGCGGACCATCTATAGTGGTTGACTGGACCGACTGTGATAGCCGACGGCGTTTTCGTGGGGACAATGAGTTCATCATCTATTGCAGACGGCTCTTTTCTGTGGATTGGACAACAGGGTGTTTCAAACAGGCTGTGTGTTTTTCCTGCAGACAAGGCATTGTCCTTCTGAGCTGAAGTACTTCGTCATATGTAGCATACTCGAGGTTGCACACCAAGTGCTTCTCGATAGTCGGGCTCGGCCAGGCTAGCCAAGCTACCGTAGCTGTGTCCTTCCCCACTTTGCCGCTTACAGTGGGCTGGGGACTGTTTCCCTGGTATAGAACATCTTCCTCTCTCTTCCGTAACCAATCCTATATTTTTAATCCCAGAGTAGAAACGATCTGGCTCGCACTACAAGCGATATTCGCCTCTTCAGTCGGGTGTCTTGATATCTATGGTCTAATGATTCGCTGAGGATTACTAGCTGTCAGCAATTCCACCGATCCTAAACTTTTGTCACCTAAACAACACTTCTTCTAATCAAGATGAGCGAAGTTCAGGGAGGTTCCTGTGAGCCATGTAAGGGGAAGAAATGTAAAGTAGGTTTCGAGGCACTTATTGAATCTATCTAAGCTAGACTAATGTCTAAATTTCAGTGCGATCGTCAGTTGTAAGAGATGATTAAAACATATTCGCAGTCTGGTCGAGTGTGTCAGACAAGACTATTTAGATCACCCTAGACCTTCGTGCAAACAATGTGATACTTCAAGCACGGCTTGCCTGTATAACGAGACCAGTAAGAGGTGACCGATGCCTCCCTTCTTCAATGGTAAATAAAAATTGGCTAATGATAATTCAAGAGGCATCCCAACCGGATACCTGGGCCTTCTCGAGCAGCGACTCAGCGAGACGGAATGTCTGCTATATCACGCCCTGACCGAACTTCGATCCTTTAAACCCCAAGCCATGAATATCCTTCATCTTAGAGCTTTGGCTAATCTAAGGTCTTCTCGTCGTGAAGTAAATGTTAGCAAGAAAGTGAAGATGGAGGAGTGGAGGGACTATCCGCTACGGACACTGGAAGAGATCGAGAGATGGAGACGGTTCTTAGGCGCCGATTTAGAATTGCCTGAATACAATGGTGGGTCATTCTTCCTGGTTTGTTATCATGAGAAGATTGACTCGTGTAAAAAGGAGGAGGTGGTCAATCATGTAAAGCGTCTCGGACAGAGCAACCACAACATCATAGTCTATCAAGCGAGCAGTCAACAGGGTCAGATCTATCAGCGCCACACGATGGTACAGAAAAGGATCACAGTGTTGCAAATGAACTGATCGGACTCTCTCAAAACCGCTTCCAGACTCGAACTCAACAATATATGCCTATCGACCCAGCACCACTACCGAATCAGCCCTCCGCCTACCAGACCCCAGCGAGCGTCTCTCGGGCAACACCAAGTCTCCGGTATACGCTGCATTCTGCGACAGCGCCCCAGAGCGCAGGGTTCACATCCGCACAAGATATGTCAACGTCACAAATAAATACTGATCTTGGTGTTAGGCCGACTCCCGACCTGAGTGATGAAGGTCGCAGTGGAGGCAATGAAGCCTTGTCACCTGCTCTCCACCCCGCCTTTGGCCCTAATATTTCGGATCAGAACGACGAATTTGATAAGCCGACAAGGTTGATCAGGTCCCAGCAACTGTCAGCTACATTCTCGAATATCTACTACTGAGCGTTTCAAACCGGCTGAGAAACCATCAAACCACAATTGATCTCAGGCGCAAGATCAACTCGGTCGTAGTATCAGAAGTCCGACTACTGGATGCTCCAAAAGAAACATCAACATGATCTCATTTACCAAAGTCGAGCGCAGCAGTGGCTTTGAGCACAATGGTCTGGAGATACTTGATACATGGTCAACCTAGCTTGGAGTCAACAACCATTCCTTTACAAGGGTATGAGCTACCATCAAACATGAGATACTCGGACTGAGTGTTGACGTACGATCACATTGTATCAGACAGGATTGAGATACGCGGATGATGGGCACGAAGATGGTTAAGGATATTCCGAGGCGGGATGTTACGTGGAGACCCAGAAACATTGGTACAGGGGCATAAGACATCAGAGAAATGTAGTGACCTATTGATTGACTACGAAAAAATGGGTTGGAGTCGAAGACGACGAATTTTTGGCTGGTTAGGGATTTCTTGATCGGACTGGAAGGGTTCGCTTAATGCGAGTGCGCTAGCAAACAAACAACAAATTGAATAGGAAAATGCTCTATTTGGCGATAACGATTCTCATTCAAAAGAGAGGAAATATATCAGAGAGGACTAATAATAAATACTGGATGCTATCCAAACAGCTCGTGAAGCCCAGCAGCCTCAGTTATTCTTCCTTAAAATAACAAAAATTCAAAAATAAATCACGCAAGGGAAAGAAAGTAAACAAAACAAAAAGTGTCAAGAAAAAACAGCAAAAACTCAATTGGAAACCCACACTCGGATGCGTGTGAGGTTCCAATCTATAAACGTAATTGAATACGTTTTTTTCTCGCTCGCGTTTACCGGTTTACCGTCGATGTCGAATCGTTAGTCGTGTGCGTGTTCGGGTACGCAAAGTTGTCGATTTGTCGTCGGCAACCAATTTGACCTGAACCACCGGGGTGGCCGCCATTGGTATGATAGCTTTCTCGCTATTTGGTATCATGTAGGGAGTTTTTGTGGGGCACGAAAATGGTGGTAGGAAGCGACACGGTTTGATATGACTATCGACTCGTGCTTCAGGCAACTCGCTATTGTTTCTTCATCGACTCACAGTTTCAGTGCCTTAATGTTCATGTCAATGACCGCAATGCCTATTTTGTATCTTTACCTATACACCGAATGTTAAAATGAAATATGAGTATGGATTCTGGAGAAACAGCCTACCGGTGTCCAGCCACTATACTGGTAGAAAGAGAAGCCACAAATAAGGGCTTTCGTCTCATGCTCTAAATTGCATCTTATATTCAGCCGAAGTATAAGTTTCTTTGCTTACGGAGAATAATCTACTCTCATCCTCCTCTCTATTTTCCAAAGGCATCGGCTTGAATTTGAATCATTCCTACGACTATTGCAGTCAAGATGCAGTATTTACATTCCTCACAATCAAAATCCCCCCATCCAATTCTTCACTGACGATGCTGTGAATGCTAGCCTCACTACGGTGCGCCTCATCGCCTTGCTCTCTCTGCCGAATTCGTCGCCCTTAAACATAGTGTTAAATCAAGTTGGGAGAGGCCACAATAGCCACAACCTCTCCATCCTCGGATTCACACCTCCAAGCCTTTAATATCGAATCCGCTCTCCTGCTTCCACCTCATTTCCTCGTCCCTTACACCAACCGCTAAACCCCATTCATGCCCACCTTCTACGGCCTCGCAGAAGCCTGCGTCACAGTTGGCTTCTCCTGTTGCAAAAGCAGGGACTGTGGAGCTTTAACGAGAGAACCCAATTTATTTCATTAGTTAGAGATAGTAGCGCCTGAGATGGCGATCTGTGAGTTGGGTGTTTGTGTCCTTGGCCGGATATGGAAGATGCGGAATGTATGAAGTGTAGTTGTTTGCAGGCTTGTTATAAGGGAAAGGGGGGGGGAGG
>JACBAH010007263.1:0-24982 GCA_014282315.1 Neospermospora avenae | reverse complement strand
GATATAATTATTAGAATTAAGTAGATATAATAGTTTTAAGTCAAACTCGATACGACCTCTTATAAGTTACTTTAGCTTACTTACTACCCTTATATACTTAGGTTTAATAGAGAACTCGTTATTAATATTTCTATATATAAAAACCGATTCTAATAATCCTACTAGATCGATACTAACGCTTATAATACTACTATATTAGCGTAAGATTAGCGCTATTTACCTTATATAGCGATATAGTATATTTAAATATCGCTTTTACTATTCTTACCTCTTTTATTACTTACTAAAGATCCCGAATCAGAACTAGTTCTTAAAGTCTAGCTTACTATACTTACTACGAAATACTACTATAAGTACGCTATACTATCTAGATAATAGAAACTAGTTCTAATTTACAAAATTAGTACTATAGCTTTTTATTTTAATTTAAAGAGAAAAGATACTCTAATATACAGTGAAACGGTTAGTCGGCTGCTGTTTTCGGGGGTTTTGGTCGCTGTTTTTAGGGGTCTGCTAACCAGTTCTCAGCTACATCCACACCCCATCTCTCTCCACCACGCACCCGGATCAGGCTCCCGCCGTGGACCGTGCACTTCGAGAGCACCACTTCTTCTCATCTCACTCATCACATCTTCTTTCCTTCCAAGTCCCTAGCCCTGACAACCCCCCGAATCTTGCGGGTGCCAGGAAACGTTCATTGTGATCAACTCCGACCCAAGTATAAAGGCTGGCGCCCTCCGTTCGCACCAACCCTCTTACTTATCGTTCACCCCCAAAACAACATTATCTCCTTCTCTTTCGTCATTCCCCGTTCAGTTGCTTGCCTTCTTCGTCGTCTCTTTGTCTCGTCTTTCTCGTCTCTACTTCGCCTCTTCTTCACATTGCCTCTTCTTCCCACACATGTGTCTATGCCTCGAGCAAGATATAGTGAAGATGTGCCAAAACTCGACGATGAGAGCTTCTCCGATTCCGACACGGACAGCTTGTTCGATGACGAAGCAGCCTCTGATACTGATACCGACCTGGACAGCCTCGTAGCTGAGGAGCAAAGTGACGAGGATGACGATCTTTTCGACGATGAAGTACGACATCCCCCAGCGCACTACCTCGCCAACGCGGCAAACCTTGACGTGCAGCGTCTGCGACAAAGGCGATACAGCCCCAAGACACAGGCTCAGCTTGACCGGGTGAAGGAGCACCATGATCAGTATGAGCAATACCTATCTCTCTGCATCACAAAGCTTGACTGACCTGTTTTTCGCAGATACTGCACTTTCCAAACATGGGATTCGGCGAAATGCTACAACCTAACCTCGGCCCAGTTTATACACGGCTTCCTGAGCTGGGCGTGCGATCAACGACGAGGGAAAGGTGGCCGGAGGCGGCCCGGAATCAAATATGCAAGCTCGCTGGAGACATTTTGGAAGTGCTACCTTATAGTATACAGGATTGAAACTGGGAGGAAGATTGATCCTATGATCCAGCTGAATGGTCAAGATGTGAGCCTTTTCATACATTTCCAGGGCTTTCGTTTATACTAACGAGATCCCTAGGTAGTCAAGATTGTCGCAGTGGAAAAGAATCTCGATTTCACAAAGCGACCAAGTGCGACTATGTATGCGGAGGATCTAGCTGAGTTCGCACGAGTCCTTCTTGCTACAACCGAGATGACTTTTGTCATCGGATGGCTCCGAGTTCAAATCGTCCTATTCTGTCAGCTCGCAGGAATCACAGGCAATCGTCCGGAGGCTCTGGTTGAGCTTCGATATCGACATCTGAAATTGACCTTGATTCGAGACCCCGATGGAGGTGATCGTCCTCGTCTTTTTGTTGAACTGACGCCCGAATTCACGAAACGATATCTCGGCGCTAAGGATATGTACGTGTCCTCGTTCGCCTGAAGTGACGCTCATTCGTTTTGCTGATTCTTCTCAGGAATGAATTCAAAATTCCCGAGATTATCTACGATCCAACCCTTGTGCTCAGCCCGCACGTCTTCCTGCTCGGTATGCTATTCAAGGCTTGCGCATTCAAATCTCCGAGTATTGATTGTCCGGAAAGGTTATATAGCCTTAAAGTCCTCAAGGGACTAAATGAGCAGCCACTGCCGTTACGAGACGAGATGGAAGACCAATTCATCTTCTGTGAGGCAGTTCGTGAGGCACAAGGCGTTCGTATTGCTCGCGAGCTGCAGCTTCCATCTGGGTCGGTACGGTACCGGATGAAAGTAGGGGGCGAGATCACCGGCTTTAGTCAGGTATTGAAGCCTTACAACCTTCGAGATGGTTCAGCCAAAGCGCTGAATGAATGTCGTAAGTGACCGATCCCCTACTGCTCAGGTATCCTACTGATTTGGGGTTCGCCGAACAGCGGATGTCAGCGATTCGCTTCAGAATAAAATCCTACAGCATGCGAGTATCGGCACTTTCTTGAAACACTACCTCAATGACATCAACGTTGACCTTCAGGGCGTGTATCGAAGGCGGGACACCCAAAAGGACCTGATGCGGTTCGCATGCTCCATGAGCCGCTCGATCGATCCCCGCCGCCCGCGGAAGCTGACCCCGATACAAACTGCGTCTGTGAACGAGCTTCCCTATATCTTGAAGTTGCGCGAACGAGTCAACAACCTGTCCAACGCTCCTATCGGGAGCCGTGAATATGACAGGCTCCAGAAGGCCACCAAGCGACTGTTTAACGAGAAGCAGCGGAAGCGGAGGGATCTTCTCAAGGATGTCAAGGAACGGTACAAGTCAGAGCAGCCGGTGAAGGATAGCGAACGGCAGCTGTCAGGCATGGTGGTCGATGAGGACACGCGAGACGCCTTGGTCCGAGCAGACATGTCGCCAGAGCAGCTTGGCTTGGTAGACGCGATCCTCACCTTACCTGGGAAGTCACCCGAGCAGGAACTACAACGGAGAATTACGGCTATCAACGCGGTTACGTTGTACTGCGGCGTCGAAGAGGGGGCACCGTCTCGCCATGTCCGGCGTGGTCCTCTTGGTCCGGATATTAGGACTCTGGTGCCAGCCGCTGAGCCAGACGTCGCACTTCGCCACGCGATATCTTCTATCAAAACTGACAGGAGGCCTAAAGTATGTTTTGTCTGTATCGGAAGTCCCCACCTGACAATGCGCGAGAGAGTCGCCGAGTACGCAACCCCAGGTTCCTTGAGTCGACACTTTGTGAGGAAGCACGTAAGCAAATTGAGCGATGGGCAGTTTGTTGACTGCATGGATTGTGGTGTTCGGCTCAAGACCAGAAAAGACCTGCTAATCCACGCAGAGAGGTTTCACGGCACCGTTTCACGAGGTCCGGCTGAGCGACTGATAGTTTAGATTACCATTCGGTCTTGGCTACCATGATTCTGAGATTAAGACCGAGAGCTGAATTGCGCAGGGACCATTTGACTATTTCCCTTCTTTCTTTGATTTCATTCGGTGCAGAGGTGATTGTATTATCTCAAAACCTCGTGCTCTGATGAGGACATCACAGATGTCGGATTGAGGATGCTCAGCTAGTGCAGACGCTCTGTGACTATCGTGAACTTACCTCTTTGTCGCTAGCTCCATTTGCGTTGCATATTCTCCACGAGCTATTTAAGGAACAGTCTTCAAAGATCAGGCCAACGGGCCTACGGCTCCTTAATTGCTCCTGTGTCAAGATGTGGTAGTACCTATCATTCATCAGAGACGAATTCAGAGGCTACGAAGTATGGATGGCTTCTTCTTGCTGCGCTGTAAAGCTTGCGGCACACGTACAACACTATTATCCAAATTGCAGGTCTTTGGAGGTGGTTCTCCAATGCGTGAGCGTTCAAAGGCCACGTTCAGACAATGTAAGGCGTCAAGCTCCGGGAATCAGGGTTTGTGCGTTTGTTAAGATAGACCGCTTTTTGTTTTACATACATCTCCTTGTTTGTGTTTATTTTGTTAATTGGCGCCTCTCCCATAGTTGGAAATGACTGTGGTGCCTGGAAAGATTGGCGGCAGGATAAACATGATGGGTGACAAAAGCTCAGAGCTGTCCGCAACGTACTCCTTACGTTCTCAAGATTATTTCTTCTTCAGCCCAATTAACGCCATTCAATCTTCAGTACCATAGTTCTGACTGAGTCCCAGTTGCCCCAACATCTGACCAAGAATGCTGCCACCATCTTCATCCACAAATACCCGATCCACCAGGTCAGCAGTAACCCTATATTCCTCTATGAAATCCTCCGCCTCTTGTCGTGATTTGAAAACCTTATGGCAAGAGTGAGCGTGCCTAGTGATTTCTCTTTCGGCGCCTCCTCTAGATTACAGTCAAAGATATGCAGCGATAAAGTTACCATTTAGCTCACTGGTAGTATTCATATACTCCAACTTCTTTACCATTCGCCACAGCATACCATAGTGGCTCACCATTTCTAGGCGCTCTCTCGCCTTCTGCGCTGCCCCGGAAGAATCTATGATTGGGATGTCCCCGTTTCTCTAGGAACGAGGCGGCATCTTGGTAGGTGAAGAAACCTTTCTGTTTGTTATTGCTATAGCCGCTAACAAGGGCATTGGTTACACCCCTATCGAATAATGGTCAGTTTTTAAAAGGACTTCAGAGTTTCAAGAGACATACCATGATGCGCAAATTGCTGGAGCGATACGACCCTCAACAACCGCATAGTAGTTCTTTCTTTTATGTTTTGCCATGTCCACTTGTTGGGCGTATGCGCTGAGACTTGGTTTCTTAGAAGACGAGTAACGTCCCTCCCTGCGTGCCGAGAAACCCTGCGTGCCGAGAAATCCATGAGGTACTTTGAGTGTACGTATTCTTAACTCCACGCCAGCTTATAGGTCTATAACGAGAAAAGATCAGTAGTATCGTACAGCTATTGGTTAGCAATTCGACACCTTCCGAAGGAAATTTTATGTTGACATCGTCACTTTTTCGCCTGATTTATAAGAAGCCTCCTTTGAGGCTTTAAATGCGAGCCCTCTGCCACAGCTATACGAGCCAGCTCTTATCATCCCTTGTACGTCTTAAAAGTTCTTATCTGAGCTTTAGATCCTTATTTATTTATCCGAGAGCCTGATAAGCTTTGTGGCTACTGTAGCGCGCAAATAACTGCAAGGCTGCCACGCGGTTCGGTACTTCTGATCGACGGAACTAACTATCCTCGGCTAGACGGAGGTGACCCCGCACCCCCGACGCATCTCCGCTTACATAATCAGCAGGCAAGCTTCTAGTGCTTGTGGCCAGCCTTGGACCTAAGGGCCTTCTGTTAGCAACAATACCTGGTCAGCTGTAGCATCTAACCAAATTCTCTTCCCTATAAGAGTTTAATATACTTTATTTGAAGGCCCTTCGCTTCCGCAGTCACAGCTTCATCGGGCTCGTTGACCCAGATGCTGACAACAAAGGCACGTAACGTTGTGAACGTTGTCGACGTCCTTACTTGCTCGCCAAACTGAACAGTCTCTTCGGACCAAGTTGCCCTACGAGCAAAGATATCGATATATATTTCGCAGATCTGTGCAGCACATGTCGACGGGCATAGGTGTGAGAAGATAGCTGTCGTGAATGCTAGAAACAGCCGGCTCCACGAGCCCAAATTCCTGGCGGCATCTCTTTGCAATAGGGGCACATAACGTGCATTTATAGGGATAGATACACACGAACAAAGGCTACGATCTGGCGAGAGTATAGAATAGAACGAATAGGAGGTCAAAGAATCAAATCTGCAACGTCCAAATTTAGGACAGAATGGTGTCCAGTTGGAACAAGGAAACTTTGATGAAGTCTAGAGGAAAGATATCTAAGTTCCTCGATTGCAAGATCATTGCATTAGGTGATACAGTACTGTAGCAGATGTGAAATACGATAAATTGACAAGCGCCCGCTCAATACATCCGCGCCACTGGTGCCCTCCAAGGCACGAATTCCAGTTGTGGCTCTAGCTGTGTTTCTGGCTGTGTTTCTGACTCTGCTTCTGGCTCTGCTTCCGGCTCGTGTGCCTCTACCGCAATACTTTTACGCCTGCGGATACAAGTGCCCTTGCCAGTCTTCACCTTCTTCGTACTACTCACCACTTCCACTTCTGGCTCTAGCTCAGCTCCACTTGCCTCTAGCTCTGTGTTCTTACGCTTCCGCCCGCGTTTCCCCTTGCTTTTGACAGCGTCTTTTGCAGCACGCGCTGCTCGCGCCACCTCCAGTTCCTCAAAGCTCATTACCTTTGCCTTCCCCTTACCTAGTACAACTGGCTTTGTTGATCGGCGGACTTTGGCTTCATTGTTTGCCTCGGTCAGGAACTGGTTTCGATTATTCAGGAGAGCACATTCGGCAAAAGATACTTGAGCGGCATTTGCAAGCTTCTGTACACGCTTTTGTAAGCGCTGTGTACTTGTCGCATCAAGTGTTTGCGTATCCTGTTTGATCTGGTTGTATAGCGACATGAGACCCTCCGCTGACACAGGCGTCACAGGTGTTTGTACAGCTTCATCTTGAGGACGAGCAGCCGCTCTCATTGCATTGATTTCGGTACTGGTCGGTTGGGCAGGGGGCTTCGGTGTATTTCTAAGTACTCTGTCCGGGTTATTTGGGAATAAACCACATGCAGCCCATGCAGATGTGATATTTCTCTTCGTGAACGCCTTCTCCCTTGCAAAGCTATACAAGGAGGTGAAATGTTCCTTACCAACGGTGTTGGTACCTCCTTGGAACAGTCGTTCAACCCGTTCACGATAGCCTGCCTTCAAAGGTGCAAAGGGTCCAACATCACACGGCTGGAGCTTATGTGAAGTGTGAGAAGGTAGACGACAGAGGATGATGTTGTTTTCCAAACAGAATTCCAAGATTTCTAGCGTCTCGTGGGTTCCAAAGCCATCACAAATCAGCACGCGTGGTTTCTGGTTAGCACGTTCTTTTGTCTGTGGGTCAAACACACGCTTGAGCCATTCAAAGCTGATCTTCGAGTCGGTGTATCCAGATTCGGAGCAAGCATAATGCCATCCAGGGGTAGGAAATGTAGTCCAGTTACTTCGATGGGTAACAGCTGGCCAGATAATCATTGGCAACAAGGACCTACCGTCTGCACTTATACACTCAATGGCAGTTACCATCGTGCGCTTGACCCCTGCGCCTCTGTAGTCTCGGGGATCATCCTTACTGATTAGGACTTTGACAGAGCCGAGCATGCATAGCATGACTCCCGTCTCGTCCATATTGTAGACATTCTCTGGCAGAATAGCCGGATCCTGCAATACCTTTCCAATCACCTCAAACCAATGTATAATCTTGTCATATATGTTATTCTCGTGACGTTTCCAGTCTATCGCCCTCACTCTTCGTGATTTCAGTGCCGGGTGGCGCCTTAGGAAGCCCTGAGCCCAATTCTTGCCAGGAGGGTTGATCGGTTTCTCGGTCGTCGAACCTTGGCGGGCGATGACGAAGGCTAGGGAAGGCACGAATTTGATTCGCACAGGGTTCTGTTCTTTCGAGCGCCGCCCTTGTGCACGATGATGGAGGGTAGAGAGAGGGACTCCGCTGCGTTTGGATCTGGTATTGTATGTTCGAGACTCACCAGGTAGAAAGCCTTCTGCAAGGACTATACTGGCACGGTCGTTCATGACGTGGTGGTGACGATGCCAGAGATGGTATGGGAGGGATGGTAAAAAGACAGCTCGCAGTGGCAGAGCAAAAACAGGCACGTGACTGACATGAAGTTCTAAAAACAAAACGCTTCACCCCGCAGTGCCGCTGCTAACTTAAGGTTCCAGATTTCTTCAGCTTCCTTCAGCAACAAGAATGTATTATGCTTATTCGAGATTGACATCAATTTCTTTGTTACGTATGACCTCCAGCATTCCTGCGGCCAGCCCGTGTGACTGGGCTGGTCTTACGCGTTTCCAGCGTTGTGCGACGATGCTACTGCCGCGAGGCTGCGGCCCAGCTGAGTGCGCCAGCCTCAACCCAATATGAAGTTTTCACTCTTCGCATCTAATCAACTCGACGACTCAACTACCGCCGAGAACCCTCCTTCTTACAATCTTCGAACCTAGTCGAATTATGCGTCTGCTACAATACGACAACGAAGGCGGATTCAGCCTGGCTGAGTTCTTCGAAGGCAACATACCTAAGAAATATGCTATACTTTCGCACAGATGGGGAGAAGAGGAGGTTACTTTGGCAGATCTGAAGAGCGGTAACTGCAAGAAGATGGCTGGTTATGGCAAGATACAATTCTGCGGAGAACAGGCGAGGCGTGAGGGCATTCACTACTTTTGGGTGGACACATGCTGTATCGATAAGCCGAATAGCACTGAGCTCGCAGAGGCTATCAACTCGATGTTTCGCTGGTACCGGGATGCGACCAAGTGCTACGTCTATCTGCCAGATGTCTCGCGACCTCGAACAGATTCGGCTGATAAGTCGGATGAGGCCTGGATATCGACATTTCGGAAAAGCGAATGGTTCAGACGAGGCTGGACTCTGCAAGAGCTTATTGCGCCGGCATCAGTCGACTTCTTCTGCAAAGAGCGGGAGCTATTAGGCAGTAAGATCTCCTTAGAACGACACATCTGCGAAGTGACAGGCATTCCATCCAGGGCCCTTCGGAGTTGTCCTTTGTCAGACTTCAGCGTTGCTGAACGATTCTCGTGGGCAGCAAGTCGTGAGACTTTTCGCCAGGAGGACAAGGCATATTCCCTACTAGGCATTTTTGACGTTAATATGCCGCTTATCTACGGCGAGGGAAAGGACAAGGCTATGAAACGACTTCGAGAGGAAATTGACAAGGCTTCAAGAGGTATATCTGCCTCTTAGTAGTTAGGGAAGGTACTAACAAGACCAGGACACCAGCGCGAGGACTTCTCGGTCCCTTTCAGCCTCTCCAATGTTTCCGATGTCGAACACTTCGTGGGAAGGAAGACAGAGCTCGCAGAGATACATAAGGCACTCAGTGGTGATGGCTCCCGCCGAATAGTGGTTCTCCACGGTCTCGGCGGAATCGGCAAGACACAGCTTGGTGTGGCATATACGAAACGACACAAGGACGACTACTCGGGAATATTCTGGCTGAATATCAAAGATGAGGATTTTCTGAAGCAGAGCTTTGTTAAGGTTGCCAAGCAGATATCACGAAGGCACCCCACAGCTCTTCCACTTGTCAAGGTGGAGACCAATGCAAACCTTGATGAGCTGGTGGATACTGTCAAAGCGTGGTTGAGTCTGCCGAATAACACACGATGGTTGATGATCTACGACAACTACGACAACCCTAAACTGCCCGGTAAGACGGATCCCACGGCTGTAAGTATCAAGAAATACCTTCCCGAATCATATCAAGGGTCAATCATCATCACGACGCGGTCATCGCAAGTCAAGCATGGTCATGTCATCCACGTTCGCAAGCTCAGGGAAGTGCGTGAGAGCCTCGAGATTTTGTCAAACGCATCGAACCGGAAAGGACTAGCAGATGGTAAGGAATTTCATGTATTTCCATCGAAACACTAACCTTATTTGTAGATCCCGATGCTATCAATCTTGCTAAGGAATTAGACGGACTTCCTCTCGCACTCGCTACTGCCGGATCGTATCTCGATCAAGTGGCGGTAAGTCTTTCGGACTATCTACGTCTCTACCAACAGTCGTGGATACAACTCCAAGAATCAAGTCCGGAACTGGAATCGTACGAGGACCGAACGCTTTACTCTACCTGGCAAATATCATTCGATTATGTCAAACAGCAAAACGACCTTTCAGCTAAGCTTTTATGCTTCTGGGCGTACTTTGACAGCCAGGATCTGTGGTTGGAGCTTCTTCAGCATAATGACTCGACAGACCCCGACTGGGTACGAGAACTGACCAAAGACGAAGTAAGTTTCCATCAAGCGGTACGGGTGTTAAGTAGCCACGGGCTAGCAGAGGTCGATATATCTTCGCAAGGGTTGATCGAGTCACGTGGGTACAGCATTCATGGGTGCGTTCACTCGTGGACAATTCATGTTCTTAACCAAACGTGGAACCACGGACTCGCGAGACTAGCTATAAAACTTGTTGGATCACATATCCCGGCAAAGCAGACTTTTCGGCCGTGGCTAACACAACGACGACTTCTCCAGCATGCAATGAGATGTTCATCTATGATGATAAGCAGCTTAGTTCCGGACGGTGATGTCGCGTGGGAATGTCATAGACTAGGGGTCCTCTACGTTGATCAGGACAAGCTAGTCGAGGCCGAGCAGATGTACCAGCGGGCGCTACAAGGCTTCGAGAAGGCACGGGGTCCGGATCACACATCGACGCTTGATACGGTTAATAACTTAGGGATTCTCTACAGGATGCAAGGTAAGCTGGCCGAGGCCGAGCAGATGTACCAGCGGGCGCTTCAATGCAAGGAGGAGACATTGGGTCCGGAGCACACATCAACGCTTGACACAGTCAATAACCAAGGGATCCTTTACGCAACCCTGGGCAAGTTAGTCGAGGCCGAGGAGATGTTCCTGCGGGTGCTACAAGGCAGAGAGAAGGCATGGGGTTCAGATCACAGGTTGACGCTTGAAGTAGTTGGTAACCTCGGGAACCTATATAAAGACCAAGGCAAGCTACTCGAGGCTGAGCAAATGTACCAGCGGGCTCTACAAGGTATAGAGAAGGCATGGGGTCCGGAGCATACTTCGACGCTCGATACGGTCTATAACCTGGGGAACCTCTACAGGATTCAAGGTAAGCTAGTCGAGGCCGAGCAGATGTACCAGCGAGCGTTGCAAGGCTTCGAGAAGGCACAAGGTCCGGAGCACACATCGACGCTCGATACAGTCAGTAGCCTAGGCCTCCTCTATGCGAACCAGAGCAAGCTGATCGAGGCCGAGCATTTGTTCCAGCGGGCGCTACAAGGCTTCGAGAAGACATGGGGCTCAGAGCACACATCCACACTACGCACAATTAGTAGACTAGGTGTTCTCTACGCTGACCAGGGTAAGCTGGCGAAAGCCGAGCAAATGTACCAATGGGCGCTACAAGGCAAGGAGAAGGCATGGGGTCCGGAGCATACTTCGACGCTTGATACGGTTAATAACCTTGGGAACTTTTATAAGATCCAAGGCAAGCTAGTCGAGGCCGAGCAGATGTACGAGCGGGCGTTGCAAGGCTTCGAGAAGGCATTAGGTTTAAAGCACATATCAACGCTCGATACGGTCAGCAGCCTATGTATACTCTACGCGGACCAGGGCAAGCTGCTCAAGGCCGAGCAACTGTTCCAGCGGGCGCTGCAAGGCTACGAAACAGCGATAGGTCCAGATAACATTATCACTTATGTCCCAGCGCTTAACACAATTTGGAGTTTCGGATCTCTCTTGGAACGTCAAGCTGATATATCGACGGCCAGGACTATGTTTGCAACGGCCTTGCGTGGGTATGAGCAAGTCTTCGGACCTGAACATACTAAGTCCAGGACTTTGCGGGACAAATTATGTGCTTTGGATGCCGTGCTTGAAAACAAGGCTCCAGCATCAAACGGTACGGGCTGTTTCGAAAGCTTAGCTTAAGGCCTGTTCTTGATCTGTGGCTCTACAACGAAAATTCCATGTATATTAGTTGACAATAAATGCTTTGCGCATTAAGTATATTGCAATTGCCAAAAGTATGTAGGAGGTACCTTCCGTACGAAAGTACCGACTGGCGTGGCGATCTTGCAGAAATCTGCACGCCACAACCGCCATAGTAACGCTGTTGATGATCTCCGGTATAGTGGCAAGAGCCTAAGCACTTGGCTAATTTAGGACACTTTCATAAATTTTAGATATGGTGCAAGATTAGTGGGGTAGCTCTGGTAGAGAAAGTTTGTTGCGATAAGAAAGGAGACTCGCATTGCGTTATATGCTACAGCTGGCCTGGTATGGTTGCTGACAATGAAAGCCCTTAGCTAAGGCTATAAGCATCAGAAGCTTGCCGTACTGTAAGCGAAATGCGTCGGAAGTGCGGGGTCAATTCCGTGTAGCCGAGAATCGTTAGTTCCGTCGATCAGAAGTGCCGAACCGCGTGGGGACCCTGCAGTCCTTTGCGTACCACAGCAGCCACAAAGCTTATTAAGCTCTTAGATAAATAAATAAGGATATACAGGTCAGATAAGAACTTTTAGAGTACACAAGGAATAATAAGAGCTCGCCAATATAGATTTAGTACAGAAGTTAAATAAAGCTGTAACGACACTAGTCACGAAGGCAGGGCGAGAGGTATATGGGAGTACTTCGCTGAGGCGATCGTGAGTCTAATAGGTCTAGTACTAAAGAAACTGAAAGATAAGGAGTGAAGAAGTGGAGGAAGCTCCCTATATATACATGTACGGAGAGGCTCCGATTCAGGGGCGTTTCGTACCCGACTCAACTACCGAATACCTTTGATATCTATGCCTCGCTGGTCACATGTAAGGCTGGCGTTACAAAAGCCTGAGAAGAGGGTTCTCAAAAATCACGCGAGAGGGCAATAATGCGAATATAAAAATTTCTTTGATAGAAGTTAAATTACTAATAAATAGCTATATAACACGGTTAAACCCTTGTTTTCAATGATTTGTAACATGTTGTGGAGATTGAGATGCGTGAAGTCAAAGTACCTCTCGATTTTCTCGGCACGTAGGGTTTCTCGGCACGCAGGGATGGACGTTAGTAGTTGAAGATGAATGTTTCTGGAGTCGTAAGGAGGATGGGTTTCTCCCTCCAGTTCTAATATTCCTTATCTGACACGAAAGCGGCATGGTTGGATTGGGAGCAACGATGCCACGTCAACCAGAGCTGCATGAGCTTGTCAGCTTCTCGCATATCGTGCAGGATGAAGCCAGCGCTACAAGTTCCAGCTATGTTTCGGCCTTCGAAAACGAGCCTCTGTGGTTGGGTCTCTCTCCCACCAGAGTATCGTATCATGGCCAAGCGGAAGTGTTGTCATTTTCCAGACTAGAGTCCTGTACCGTACTGGCCATGGCAGCATGAGTACGACAAGTTTCGACGATTATGATACGTTCGGGGAACTAGCCGCTGTCTCCAAGGCGCAGCATCAGCGGACAAATAGAGCAATATGAGGAGTTACGCGGCATTAGCTGAGCAGCAATAAAAGCCACCATGCAAACGAGGCTGCAATCAATTCATTAGCCGCCTTTTCTATTGGTCACAATTAAAAATGCGAGATTACTGTGACATGCCTTCGTTCATTACTTTATACCTGACGCGTTGTTTGTGGTGATACCTGGAGGCTGTCCAAACGAAGGTAAGCATGCTATTCCTAAACCTACTATCTCTCAAGTTCCCATATAATTCTTCGAAGAGCCAAGAATAGAGGGACGCAGACAATAAGAACTTCCACTAAAAGAATAATGGTATTTATCTTTTATATCGGGATCTGAAACAAGCCTAAGTACACGATAGCTGTGTGCCGATGTACTGAAAAGTGGAACTCGCCAACTTAGCAAGCTCATGGTAAGCGCTAATCTATTTCGAGAGTTAAATACAGAAAATTGTGGCATGCTGAACTTAGTCCCGCATTGGGCCTAGTAAGCCGAGTGTTGATGTGCCAGATGACCTCCATGCATATTGCATTACATCGAAATCCCACATGCTCAACAACGAAAGATATCCGGCTGCAGAGTCCACGTC
The DNA here is from genome assembly GCA_014282315.1 of Neospermospora avenae. NCBI lineage: Eukaryota > Fungi > Ascomycota > Leotiomycetes > Helotiales > Ploettnerulaceae > Neospermospora > Neospermospora avenae. The sequence continues at coordinate 11,363 of JACBAH010007263.1, read as the reverse complement.
TCATCTTGCACTCCTACATACGTGACCACGCTTATGCCACATTCAATGACACCATTTATTTGTTGTGGAGATATTCTATCATATCTCGTCTGTGATACACTTGGCAGCAGCCAAACAGTAGACAAATGGGCGCCACGACAAATCTCTCGCAGCCAGATTCTTATAATTTCGTTTCGGTATCGTCCTCATCTGCCAAGCATGTAGGTTATTCCTTCCCTTTTAGACAAGAATGGCAAGACAGTGATAGGTGGAACCTGCTTCCAATGCTCTCTCGCCTCTGGTACTCATAAATCGTGATCATTTACAACATCGTCACGATAATTCCGATCCCAAGACACGTTGAACAGCAAGCCTGGTCCAATCGCAGATTCTCGAATCGAGACTTCACCTACTCTTAATAATATGTCTGCTATTAGCTCGAGACTAGTAGTTGTAGGCGTTTATGGACTTCCGGGATCTAGAAAGACGTTCTTGTTGAACCTGTTCAGGGACCGTCGTGAGAAAGAAAATTGAGCAGCTTCCATAGGAACAGCGCACATTCACTCTCAGTTTTCCATTTCAAATATCAATCAGTAGCGAGACAGGTTGGCTACCACCACCGTATTGTGTGCAGATCTCGTGGGCTTGGTCCAGTCGAACAACATGTGCGAGTTGAGCAGGGCATCATACTGCAGGAGTCCAAGTGTATATGACAAGAAGAATGAGTAGTTTGGAAAAGGAACTTTTGCATTCCTCACCCAGCCTCCAGCTTAATATTCTCGCGCCTCCGACCATTTTCCCATTCCCATTCCCTTCCTAGCCTGCTTCGGCACCTTATGCTGGCGCCTCCTCGATATTCTTTTGGTTCTTTTTCCTTTCTTAGAGCTTTAAACTTGGTCAACTGAAGAACCTCGGCGTCATATTTGTTTCTGTTGAGTTTTGACTTCGTCATGGAGGGAAGCACGCCTCTCGCGGCTTCTCACTGTAAAAGTACTAGGATTGCAAAGCGGGCCACCTGATGAAAGCGCGACCGACATTCCACCCCTTTCACCTTGCTCTGGATTATCCGACCCGCGTTCGTAACAATTCTTTTGAACTGAAACTTATCGAGCCCTCTCATAGCATTTTTCCATTATCCTTCTCTTATAAAGTACAAGTTCCTTCACCAAATTCAATTCGAAGATCATCATTCAATACTCTGCCTGGAAGTTGAACCCAAGAACATGGGCAATGATATCGAAGCTCGAGTTGAACAAGCATCAACAAGTACCACCTGGAGTCTTGTTATGGCTGACACGATCCGAGATAGAGAAGAAGCCTTGCTCCTCGACGAACACTTGAATCTTCTCAGGAAGTCGCCTAAAGAACATACACTTCCAGAATTGAGGGCCACGCCTATATTTGTTATGCCGATACTAAGATACGCTGAAACACTTCTGGCTCCAAGCGACCTACAGCCATTTCCTCAATACGGTCTGTTGGGGGGACTTGCCAATGTGCTGAAGGTCCAGGAAGAGAGTGGAGATTTCGACAATTCAGATCCAAGAATACTTTTTAATGTTGCTACGCCTTCAAGCACATTCATCTGCGGGTCTCAGGGCTCTGGAAAGAGTCATACTCTTTCTTGTCTTCTAGAGAACTGTTTGAGCGGCTCTAAAGCAGCGAAGCTTCCGAATCCTCTGACCGGCCTTATTTTCCATTATGACACCTTCATTTCTGATCATGGCGGCTCACCATGCGAGGCAGCGTTCTTAGCTTCAGATCCAAAGATCCAAGTGAGAGTGCTGTGCTCCCCAACGAATATCAGTACCATACGGGTACGTCCCGTGAGAGATAAGATTGGCTGATGATGTCAATATAGAACACTTACAAGCGATTCAATATCGAGGTCGAGCCGTTACAGATCAGGGAGTCGGATTTGAACACAAAAAGAATGCTGGAGTTGATGGCTGTGAAGAGTGGAGAGCCTGTCCCTCTCTACATACACACCATTTACCGCATCTTGCGGGAGATGCGTATTGTGCAGCAGTCCTCAGGAACTCCATTTAATTACCGCGATTTCAAGAGTCAGATTATGGATAGTGGGTTGGCTCCTACTCAGCTTATTCCACTGCAGCAACGCCTTGATGCCTTGGAGAGCTTTATGCCCAAGACAGAGGTCTATTTCAATAAGAAGGGGAAAAGAAGGGAAATATCGCAGGCTCGGGATGGCAATAAGAACGATTGGAGTTCTAAGGTATGTGCACCATTCTGAGTTTGTTAATGCCCTCTAAATATTCCAGCCCGGTCACCTCACAATAGTCGACCTATCCTGCCCTTGCGTAACCTCTGAAAATGCATGTTCACTGTTCAACATATGTTTGAGCTTGTTCGTAGAGCAAAGCATAGACGGAGGTCGTGTCATTGCCCTGGATGAGGCTCACAAGGTAAAGAATAAAGCATGGTTTAGAAGGCAATCACTAATTTCGTTAAAAGTTTATGGACTCTTCCCCGGAGGCTCTGACACTAACTAATACGCTGCTATCGGTGATCCGGCTCCAACGTCATCTCGGTGCACGCATCATCATATCAACTCAAGAGCCGACATTATCCCCTTTACTCCTTGATCTATGCTCTACTACCATCGTTCATCGCTTCACCTCCCCAGGTTGGATGCAGGCTCTCAAGAGCCACTTGGCGGGTATCATGACTTATGGGATCCATTCGCAATTGAATGGAGAGGGAAATGATGATGGGAAGGACAACAGACGCGCATAGATAAAGGTCAAGCACCGGAGATATTCGATGAAATCGTCAAATTGCGTGTTGGAAATGCACTTCTTTTCTCGCCAAGTGCAATGGTAGGTTTGAAAGAGGACAGCCTAGGAAAACGTGAGATCAAGAGGCTTGGGTCTGGCTACATGAAAATCATAGTCAGAAATAGGTTGACAACAGACGGCGGGATGAGTATAATGGCTACCTGAAGGCGTGGACGAATTGACCTGAAAGGCGTGTTAGGAAAATCATCGGTTTGCAGCGTGAGAAAGATCTGAGTTTATGTTACTGCTTCATTATATTTTTCCAATAGAGATTGTCTCAAAATCCCGAGAAAATTTGGTCCTGAGGGCAGCATCTGATACGCTCATGGCTTGCAGCTCCCCCAAGCAGCTCTTGACTTCATCCAAGCGAAGCTCCCCGAGTAAGACCTAACATACACGAGGTTAGACGACCAAATGCTCGAGCAATGAGGCTGACTTCTCTCGGAGGGATGGTAGCTTCAACGACTGCCAGTCCAGAGACCCTGCGACCATCATTAGGTGTCCTTCGCGTCGCTGTCCTGCTATAGCTGAAAGGTTATCTCTACCACGCGAATATATTCCCTCTGTCATGCCTTGAGAACGACAAGCTTACGTTGCGCACAAACCCCTCCCAAATGAAACGTTGAATAGGATAGATTCTTTGATCTTTAATCTCAAAAGCGCGGTTGCGAATAGTCCGTCCGATTCCTAATGTGTGAGTCCTCAACATCACTTCTCGATCCCTCTCACCTCTTCACTCGAGAGGTTTAAGCGCAGATAAGCGAGAGAGTTGAAAATTGGTTGAGGAGTCCATCGATCTGGCTGTTTTCGCCGCAGTGACTAGCCTTACAACCTTCACACAATTGCTTTTGATATGGGCCTTTACTCTCCCTAGCGAACTCAGGGCGCGCCTACTTATCCCCGTGCCATTTCAGAAGATGATAAGAAATCCTCCTGCATAGGAATCCTCCAAACCCGGCCTGCTTAGCGCTTTGCACGCCCGACAATGTTGATCAGTCAGACTTACTTTAGAATCTATCAAATACATATATTTAAAACATTGTTTCAAGGAGCTAGAAGAGATTCTCTTTTCCGAGTTCGCAAGTCCTTCCATGTCTTCTGAGAGGTCCCTTTGACATCAACCTCCCGCCCTCAACCAGACTACGCGCCTGCCACGATGTCCGACTTAGCTATTCAATCTCCCTGTGGTACGAAACCAAATCAAGCAGGATCGCAGACCCCTTTGGGTATTCTAGGATTCTCGACGAATCGGTCATTTCTAGTCTCGATACCATTGTGGGTTTCATTGTGCCGCGAAAAAGAGCCTCGACGAGCCCGGAAACTGCAGTACTAGTCGCATACGTGGAAGCATACTGTACCTGTTTGAGGTATAAGACTAGTGACTTGAATGCCGGATCGGAAAGAGATGATATACTTGCTCTTGTTAGCAGTGTCGCTATAACACAGAAACAGATGACTTACAGCTCATCAGCATTCGAAAGGACTGGCAAATCAAGTAAGTCGCCTTGCGGCCAAGAAAGCAGACCCAGTATACCGTAACCAAAGCTCTTCACCAGCACATCGAAGCGTTCTCCAAGCTTACGCAAACGGCGAACGAATCGCTTTTTCTTCTGGTATAAATCCGTGCCTGGATTCACGTTAGAATATACCTCCTTGATGATCTCTTCGGCAACCATAGAGTCTTCAAGATTCTGAGGATTCCCAAGCCGAGAACCTGCTTGGTTCGAGACACTTTGTACCGTATCTACAACAAACCCGTCGCTTGTTCTTCGTGAGCCTTTGCTGTAATCCACGAACAGCTGATGAGTGTGGCACCGCTTCGAAAAGAGAAGGTAAGCAATCTCGGATCCTGCATCCTCAATCGCCTTCACTCGATCTGCGAGCGAGAGATCGCAGTCACTTCTGAATTCACCTCTGAATTGCTTGTGAGCAACAGACATTCGTTGCGCCATGATGATCTCTTGTAGGGCAACAATGGATTCAGGGCTTGCAATCACGTAAGACAGAGTCTTGATCGCCAGACCACTGTCCCCTGGAGGAAGTTGCAAACCATTGAACGCTATCCCAGTGTCCATCGAACTGAAGGGCAGTTCAAACATTAGACATCTTTGTTCTTCCCGAGCCAAGCACCTATTCAACTGAACCATTTGTCGTGACTCGAAGTCGCTTGTCGAGGCTTTCCGCTTCTTCCGAGCCGTTTCAATTGCCGAGGAGTCTTGGTCGAGTTGGAGCTGATGCTGATCTCCCTCCCGTCCTTCTGTCGTTATTGTCGGATTGAAGTTGTATGATTCAGAACATTGTGTTATCTGTCGAGATAGAAGAAGTGATTCAGGATTGGCAAGATTGATATTCGTGGGACTGGAAGTAACTTCTTCGGAAGCTGTTTCAAGCGGTATCTCTGTACCGATACTTTGCACGACGTTGTCAATAGACCATATGCCACGAGTAGGTCAAATACTCACAAGAGACGCTCAACAGCCTTTTCTGTGCGGCGAAGATTTTCACCCGAATCTTGCCAGATCGCGCCGATAATGGCGTAGATAGCTTGTCGTAGTGTTCCCTCCGCTACGATGCCGCGCTGTCGAGGGCTGAGCTTCATGCTGCTAGGGATACGGAGCGCAGTCGCTCTATTTGTATAGTCCTTCGCGGCTATAGCACACTCTAAGGCCTTCTTTGTAGTGCTACCTGCAGACTGTCAAGACAAAGTTCATTCTGCTGTCCCCAGACATACCATTTTCCGAGTTTCTCTCTGAATAACTCCTTCCGAGTGCTAACAATGGAAGGACGCATTTACCGAAGAGAGCAAGCAAGCGATTACCTTCGTACTTGGCTTTCTCTTCTGCCGTCCCTTCTTTGTCTCCTTCTGCACCTGGCGCAGTCAAGGCTTCATTAAGCACAGACTTTACACGAAAATTATAACCAAGAACTTCTTCCAAATAATTTGTCGAATCCATCTTTTGAATACAGATAGAAGCAAGCATGAATGGAAAAGAGCTGTTGGATTATGTGCTGAAAGGTAGTCGCCAACTTACGAGGCTCATCGTAAAGCGCTAATTCATTTCGGGAGGTGATTGCTGGCATGCTGTGTTTAGTCCCGCATTCGGTCTAGTGAGCTGGGTGTTGATGTGCCAGATGGCCTCGATGCATCAAAAAGCTCAGGTGAACGATCCGCATAGATTGCATGGCCAGAGCGGTCTGTACATGAGCTAATTCTCTGGCACAGTGCATTGACAAAGATCTGCAGGCAATTGCTATAACCCATCAATATATCCAAATTGGGGTTATGAAATCGAAAGTGTAGTCTGCAGAAGTCGTGGTCCTGAACTGTTACTGGTGGCGACGAGCTGTTTGGCTGCCCCGGAATGTATCAAAAATGAGATATGATAGAACCTCTCCTCTAGATATGTGACAGTCCAGGACGAGACTTGCTAGGGATGGTAACCAATCGCTAGCAAGTTGAATGTGTGGATCCATCAGGCGTAATCTTTCGATTCGAACTTGTGAAAGTACGATATACTGTAATGCATCATGATCCCGGACTCTGATAGATATGACGTGTGAGGTTGCACCAATCCACGGGAGGTTTGCGAATGCATGCCTCGAAATAAAATATCTGATGCACTCCGCCAAGCAGCTCAATTGTAGGCCTCATGTAGTCTGGCATGTGATTGTCAGTCAGCCTCGATTGAGCGTGGTGCAGCATTACACGGCAGGGTGTTCGTTGCCGAGTACCAGGCCGCGAGATTAGGATCTGACGGAAGTGGTTGCAGGCGTCAAGGTTTAGTGCGTTTAGATTGTGCATAATGAAGCGTACTGGCGGACTATCTGAATTGAGCTGTTTCTATTGCTCACCAGTGAGGCCTACAACATGGAATGTTCGGTGAAGTAAACTATTTCTGAAATGTAAAGCCTGCAGCCGTCGTGAAAGATATTGACCCAGGTGCGTATTGATGAACCATAGTGAGAATACAGACAACCAGTATATTGGCCAGATCCCGTTGCAGTAAAGTCTTGTGCATGCTCTGTTAGACAAGGAGAGCGAGACAGTGATTATAAGAAACCAGCTCCCAATCCTCTCTCACTTCTGCTACTTGTAAATCGTATCATTTGCAATATCATCAAGATGGCTTCCAAACCCCAAGACATATCAAACAACAAACTTGGTTCAACCACAGTTTCTCGTGTTGACCCTCCAGCTACTCTTAACAGTTCATCTACTACTAGCTCGAAAGTAGTAGTTGTCGGTATATATGGACTTCCCGGGTCTGGTAAAACGTTCTTGCTGAACCTGTTGAGGCATGAGCTGCGCAAAGAGCTTTTCGAATTTTATGATGGGTCCGAGATGATTGCTAAGGTTTCTCCTGGCGGTCTTGAAGCATTCCAGGAACTAGAGGAGGGCGAGAAGGTACAATGGCGCCAGCTTGCTGTTGATACAATTCGAAATGAGTGTGCCAATAGTGGGCGAGTTGCAGTTGTCGCTGGACATTTCATGTTCTGGCCAGAGGAGGAGGAAGCTGCAAGACCAGTATACACCCAAAATGACCTCGAAACCTTTACACACATTCTTTACCTGGATGTTCCTGTCCAGATTGTCTTGCAACGCCGTCAAGGTGACATGACGAGAGGTCGCCCTTCTGCATCCTTGAGCCATCTATCGAAGTGGCAGGAGGAGGAAAAGACGCAGCTGCGCAGTCTCTGCCGTAGTCATGGCATTCTGTTCTCCCTTGTCTCACAGCAGGTGACGCTACTCGGCAAGGTCTTGATGCTGCTACGTGACTTCCAATATCATACGGAGGACTACAACTTGTCTCTCGCCGAAAGATCTCTAGACGAGTCTGTATTGGCTGGCCAACCCGAAGTCGAGACGGTATTGGTGATGGACGCCGACAGGACCCTGGCTGCAGTGGATACTGGCATGCTGTTTTGGCAGAAGATTCTCGGTTCTCAGCTAGCAGGAAGGGACGGCCCTTTGAAGACGTTATTCGGTAGCTCGTTGGGTTACTCTTACACGGCCTTTCGCCAGGCCACCTTGTTGTATGAAGAGATAGCTGATGACGAAGAGTTTAACTCTACCTGTCAGGAGGTGGCATTGGTCGTGACAATGTATCCTGAATTTGTGGCCTTGTTGAATGTGGTAGTAAAGGAGAGCCATGTTAGTGCCGTAATCATTAGCGGCGGACTGCGTCGGGTTTGGGAGAAAGTGTTGGAGAGAGAAGGACTCTCCAAAGCGGTCAAGGTCATTGGCGGGGGACGTATCGCAGACGGCTTTGTCGTTACAGCTAGATTGAAGGCGGCATTGGTGGCTCGTTTGCAGAATCATCACCAAAAGTATGTTTGGGCGTTCGGGGACAGCTTACTCGACTTAGAGATGCTGAGCACGGCAGACCAGGCTATTGTTGTCGTGGGCGATGAGAAGACCAGAAGCAGAACGATGGATTTGGGGCTGTTCAACGTAATTCGAGACGGCAGTCTCCAAGCACGCCAGGTTGTACTACCCAGCGATGCGATGCCGCGTCTAGATACGAATATGCTTCCCTTAATTTCCATGGTGGATCCAGATTTTGTCCATTCTATCCTTCGCCACCGCAGTCGACAAGCTGGCATCCAAGTGCATCACGCAACGGATCAGGACGGTACGAAGCTCCTGATGACACCGATGCGAGATGCAACTGTTAGTGGTCCAGCTTTGAGGGAAAGTCATCGCCGGGTTGGACATTATCTAGCCACTGGGTTTTTGGCTCGTGTGGTCGGCATCGAAGAGTTCTCGATAGCTCACGTCCAGGGTTACCACACAAGCGGCTATCGACTGCTGAACGAGCAAAAGACATCGATTGTAGCGCTAATGCGCGGCGGAGAACCAATGGCTTTTGGGGTTAATGACATTTTCCCGCTGGCTATGTTTATTCATGCAAGCTGCCCAGAAGACATCAAGCCCCACCATCTGCAAGGACAATCTATCGTAGTGCTTGTGGATTCAGTGGTGAACAATGGCACAACCGTGGTACAGTTCGAGAAACACGTCCGCAGATTGAACCCCACTATCCGCGTCGTGGTCATCGCTGGTGTTGTCCAGGCGGAGTCCGTCTCTGAAGGTAGCCCTATCCTTAAGCTTGCTCGCAGCCAGCAACTTGACATCATTGCTCTCCGTCTTTCCGACAACAAGTTTACTGGTAGAGGCACCACCGATACTGGCAATCGTCTCTTTAACACAACGCATATGCCATGATAATATGGCAAAGCTGTAAGTATCGAATAATATGGGACAGAGTCTTCGGCTAGCCCCCTAGGTACGGATGTCATGCCCCCTGTGCAAGTAACTGAGCCAGATGTCGCACTTCGCCAGGCGATATCTTCAATCAAGACCGACAAGAGGCCGAAAGTATGTTTTTGCTGTATCGGAAATCCGCACCTGACAATGCGTGAGAGGGTTGCCGTGTATGCAACCCCAGCTTCTCTGAGTCGACACTTTGTGAGGAAGCACGTAAGCAAGTTGCAAGATGGGCATTCTGTTGATTGCTTGGACTGTGAAGTGAGTCTCAAGACCAGAAAAGAATTGCTGATCCACGCAGAGAGGTTTCACGGGACAGTCTCCCGAGTTCCGCCTGAGCGATTGATTGTTTAGATTGCGTTTTGTTCTTGGTTACTTTGATTTTGCGGGCAAGACCGAGAGCTGAATCGTGCAGCATCATTTGGCTACCTTTTCCCCTTGTGTTTTTGATATCAGTAGGCGCAAAGGTGATCGCATTGTCTCAACATCTTGTGCTCTGATGTGGGTTGAGGTATTGTCGTGGTCCAAGTATACAATCAGAACATCCCGGATGTCAAACCGCAGGACGCTGTCAACCGTCGGATGGAGACCACTGAACTGGTGCAGGCGCTTTGCGACTATCGGGAGGTCGCCTTATGCTACCTCCTTCACGTTGCGTAGCCTCCAAGCTCCTTTCAAGGAAAAGTTTTCAAAGGTCACGTCCATGGCTCTTGTTCTTTCTTGCGTGCGACAGGACGTAGTGCCTGTTCTGTGTTGCAGACGAATCGAGGAGCTACGAAGCATGGAGGGTTCCTTTTTGCATGGCATCAGCCTTCGAGAACCAAGGTTTCGGCGTTCAACGAAATAGACTACGTTCTATTTCATATATAGATCGTCAAATAACCATCCCCCTCCACCACTACTGATTTCATTCATTTTGGCGTTGCTGGTGACTTTGTGCTATGTTTGGAGGCAAGACCTTACTATCATGATGCAAATATTGCATGTCGCCAGCAACTGGCGCCGAAGCTGGACCATGCCAGCATAGCCGTCCTACGGTGGACAGCTGGAACTGAGTATGAATAAATGAATCAATTCCAGCCACTATTTGCTAAACCTCTAGCTTTGTGAATGAAGGAACAGAAGTGATAGAGAAGCCACAAGAAGCTGTCCAAAACTCATTGCAGTGGCCCACTCTGTTGTTGGGCCAGCCCAGGCAATTACGCAAAGGTAGTGTCCAGCGTGATCCAAATACCTCTGCAATATCAATGGTTCTTCGAAGTCTTCCGTTGCTTTTCTCCAAGGGGTCGATTTCGTGTAAGATACGGCAAAGTTCTACCACACACTTAGCCCAAGAGGGTTTTAGAGAAATGCTCCAAGCGTGAAAACTCTTCAAATTCGTGCCGCAGGTCATATAAACCTCGATCAATCATTGCCTGAGCAGACACGATTCGGCACTTATCTTCAATTTTTAATGCACCTTACGACAGACATTCTCCAAAGTACTATTCCTTTGTCTCTTGGAGGCGTCGGAACTTTGCTAGTTCTTTATTGAATAAAGGATAGGCTTTAATAAGGTCTATGTCGCGAAGGAAAACCGCTGTAGGAAACCGATTCGTGTTAATAATATCAGAATCTCTGCCATTGTAAAGCATGATAAAAGTTATTATTTACGCTAAGACTAGGTCAAAACAAGTTATACAGAATCAAAACTTCTTTATAAATAAGGCGGGCAAGCACACCCTAAAACAGCAGGCCTTGTTTACGAAGCAAAACTCGAAAACAAAGGCATTCGTCGAGTACAGCTGCAACCGCATATATTCCACAATAGTACCATAAGCTAGATACCAAGCTCAGCCAAGCGTTCCATAAGGCTCTCGGTGGCTACATCCATAGATGTAGCAAAATGCTGGACACGGATATTGCTTGGGCCATCATCCATTGCATCTTCAATGCCGTTCGCCAATTGAAAGAAAGCCGTAGCCTGGGCACCGAAGTCGACTTCGTAAGCGTCATCCCCAGCAGGCGTCCAGGTCGAATTCATCTCCTTCGCAAAAGCCACAAGGCAAGACTCAATCTGTCGTGCTAGGGGCGGCGACTCCGGGATGACGGGCATCTCATCAAAGCAATACTGTGCGTATAGTCCTGGGATACTTGGTGAGCCTTGTACAAGGGTCTTGGCCCATTTTGACCATTTGCGCTTATACCAGGAGCACAAGAATTCAGCACTTGCTTGAGCACAATCAACGCTCTCAGTATCGCGGAATTCCACGTCAATGTGGCGCAAGATCAGTGACGCATTGGAACAAAGCTCCGAGATATTGTCTTTGTATAGATCG
>JACBAH010007262.1:0-24891 GCA_014282315.1 Neospermospora avenae | reverse complement strand
TCCCACTCCCCGTCCCTCCAAGGTCCCCCAATCTACGTTTATCAAAGATCCACTCCCCAGCAAATCTCTTCATATCTTGCGACCATCTAGGCCTTTCCAGTCCCTACCGATTGATACTTCATGTTTTTCATCGCCCTCTGGAGCCATCGATTCGGGAAGACTGGCTACCACGAGCAATATGTTCTCTCCCCCACGTCGTGAGAAGGTGCGAGCCAGCGACTCGAATCTGCCTGAGGGCGGCTGTCGCTACATTATGCTGCACCCAGAGTTCAAAGGACTACGTTGTGCTTGTGTCGGATTTGCTTTGAGCAGAACAATTCCTACTGGAAGTACTTGCGACTGCGGTCATCAAGCTTGTTATCATATCCCAAAGAAGGAGAGCGCCTCGGTCGAACGGGGCGAGTTGGAGGCCCTCAAGAAGAAGATTGATATGCTTGAGGAGGAGTTGGATAGGGAGAGGAGCGGTGACAGAGGCGGCCTTATAGACCGGCTTGGTCGACTGGAGGAGCTGGTGGACAGAACCAGGGGAGAAACCGAGTCGGAATTCAAGAGCGTTTATCGAGCCCAAAGCAGTTTGTTCAATCATGTTGGAAATTTGAACAAGCGGACGCCATACTACGAAGATCACATCGAGGCTCTTGAAGATGGTGTACAGGGGATCAGGAACCACTTGGAAGAAATGGACGATGCATCGATGCGGCTCGAAGATAAAGTCGACGTATTGGAGAAGACTGTGAGCCTTGATACGGCTGTCATGAGTCGACGAAGGAAGGCATCAACACCACCTTCATGCAAAATGGACAACGACACGGAGCATTCTGTCATGTCAGTAGAGTCTGATACAAGTCGGGGTTCAACACCTCGGGAATCTCGGTCCCCCTTATATCTCGTGATGGCCGACGAAGCATCACGAATTTCGTCATTTCGCGAGAGAGTGTCCTCCGTCGGATCGGGCTCCCAATCTTGGACAGTTCACGTATCTCTCTTACCTACATCGTCACAGCCTTTCCCCTTCGAGAAGGATACAGCTGCCTACAAGCGTTGTCTCTCTAGAGGTACGTGAAGCTTTTCCTACATTCATAAAGCCATATATCTGAGCTCGACTCTTGTTTTGCTGTCGCATCTTGACCTTCAAGCACTGATACTTTGCAGGTCTTCATCAAGTAGTCGTCATTCCAAATACCGACAGTATGTCATTCAGAAATGCAGTCAATGATGCTTTTGCGGACATCATCCACGACCGTCCATGGCACCCACTTGTCGCTCGCCTGTGTGACGCTAAGAACCTGAGAGGTCTACCAATGCTACGTCAACTCGACGACTATCTCATCGGAAGTAGCTACGATGCCGAATTTCTCCAACGAAATTGTGCAGTCAACGACGAGAGCGGGAAAATCCTCGACCTGTACATTGCCATGGCTAACGACACCATTTCATGGGCTGAATTGAAAAACGCCCCTTCTGTCAAGCCCGGATTGGAAGAATCGTGGACGTACGACCCTCTTTTGGACGGCCCTTCAATTGAATCCGAAGCTCAGAATCTAGATACGAGCCGCCCAGCAGCAGGCGACATAATCACAGCGTTCTCACCAACCTTGAAACGTAGCGCTTGCGAGATATCTCGAGCAGCCAGTTTTGGCTCGTCGGAAACAGAAGGTACCCGGCCAAAAATTGCACGGTGTACAGAGACGGCTATCAATATTGTCGAAAGACGGGCTGAAAAAGTTTGATGATTTCGAAGCTCGCAGAAGTACAACAGAGTGTGCTATAGGGGGCAAATAATGTCCGAATTTTCATATTAGTGGACGGTACTTGGCGTAAAGAGACGGCGTATAGATGGAGAAATCTTACACACTATAGATGTTGTAAGCGGAGTTTGGCGATTTTGAAGCATTTGCTTGGGCGACCGAAGAGTTTCTACTACGGCTCTATGTGGGTTCTCATGTCTTGAACCGCTGAGTATTTTGTTTCTATTACATCTAGAGTTCATACCCATACCATAGTGTTTGAAGCTTAATCTTCTATGAGCGGTTTCTAAATTCCAAACAACAGGCGCAAGAGGCCTTTAAATTCCAGGATCAAGCTGGGACCGTACATGTTTTGTTACATCAGAAACGTGATTTCATCTCTCGCCTAATGAGCTCCAGCTGTAGCTTCCCTTTGGCGACTGTTCAAGTCTGGCGAAGTCTACCTTAAGGCGTCATGTAATCATTAGCTCTGTAAAGTCCGGACTGTTCCTCGAAAGGTAAGGCGATCTCCTTGACTTCAAGTCCAAATCCATCGTTCCGGTATTTTTTGGACCATACTGTTGCGCAAGTCACAAGATACCTTCATTCAAAAGGCGATTCTACAAGCAAGGACTGTGGTGAAGTGGAATCACATGTCTACTATATGGGAAATAACAGTAACCATCTAGCTGTTGCCTTGGGCTATCAACTCAATCATAAACAATAATGCCCATCTGCAAATTTGGAAATTCTAGATAGATCACTAATGTTTGGCGACAGGTCGTTAGTAGCTCAAATACAAGGAGTTCCATAAGTAGACTTCTCCCCGGTGCTTCTCACATTGATTGATCAACACCTATTATGTTTTGTTCACTTCGCTCAAATCCTACCAGAGGGACATATGTATCAAATACGTGATTGATTAGGTACTTATCGAATTCCTTTCGCTGCAATTTGATACCTTACAGGCCACAACTACTTATCCTCAATCTTTTTATCAGAGGCTATTGGCTATTATATTATAGGTTTTTTGAAAAGTAGGTTAAGTAGTACCTAGGTATAGGTAGGAACCTTTTTCCACGTGCATCTGCCCCGCGCTGCCAAGCCCCCGCGATCTACGTCTGGCGTACCCACCCAGCCACCCAGCCACCCTGGCCCGCCTGAAAAAGTACCGGCGCGGAGGACCAGACCAGTGTAGGTAACTTCATCTCACCTTCAAGAGCCGCAAGAGCTGCGCGCGCGTCAGATATTGAATCAGCGCCATTTGGATGTTGGGAGCAATCTCCAATTGATTCTGAGCTGTATTTGGCAACAATATCGCTTCATCTAATTCTGCTCAGCTTGTTTGCGCCGGAAGCAAATTCTCTCCCTCCACTTTGCCGGCGTCATCTCGAACAAAACATCTGGCCCGCGGACAAACCCCTCTATATCTCGAATAGCTCACGATCGCACTTGCCAAACCATCTTATCTGCACAACGATGTCCGACACTTCACCTTCTCCTTCAAAGCGCCGCAGGACCAGTACCAGCAACTCACTTGCAATGCGTGCAGTGAGTAAGAAAGTCAAGAGTCTGGCAATTAAGGCTGTAGGCCGCCTGGGATCGTCTGAGAAGGAAACGAAAGGCATCTTGAACTGCAAATGGCCTCCGGGTCGACTCCCTGTCGAAATCTTCACCTTGATCGTCTCTTACCTCCCTCGGTCTGGTGTTCAGAACATGCGCCTAGTCAACAAGGAGTTTGATAACAAGGTTTCCGAAGCGCTCTTTCGAATCGTCGTGGTACCGTTTAGGCCGGAGATATATGGAATCACACCAGAGACTACGGGGTCGAACGAGATCATACATGGTTCGATTATGTTGCAGGACGAGGGCATGCGTGTGTTTCAAGGGTAAGTGGGTATTGGTCATTGCAAGGTATTCTAGGTACGGATGCTAAGATTATATACCTAGATTCGGAAGATGGATTAAGCGATTTGCCATGAGTTTTGAAATCGATCATGCCAGATTAGCAAGCCCACCCAGGAAATCTGACCAGGAAGTCATATTGACATTCTGGGGTCCTTACCGATGGCCTTTCAAGGCATACAACAGATACTCGCAGCTGGAAGGGCTTGAGCAGACAGCAGATGAGACTAGGACTATGGCCAAAGCTTTGAGATATATTTCCAACGCTAAGGAGCTTGGCCTGTCAATAGATGGAGGCTTAGGCTGGCTTGCTGGCGCAGACATCAATCAGAGAGTAGCAGATCGGGGTGATAAGCCTGTTGTGTTTGGCACATCCAAGTTTGCGCCTGAACCCAAGTTGATTGCGCCCAAATTGTCACAGAAATCGACATCCCAGGCTCCTGTTACAGAATCTACAAATGGGACCGAGTATTGCCAGTATCTCCGGATGGTGCTAGAAGCTGGAGTTCCTGAGAGAGAGGCCGACGCTGCGGTACAGATGCTTCAGGCAGCTGATGGTGTAGAAATTTCTTCTGGAGAGAATGGTGCTCTCGAAGCTCCGCGACCACAGACTATCGTTCAACGACTTACAGGTCCTGCGCGGCGCAGAGTTGCCGGCCCCACAATTGATACTACTACACCCATCAATACTACTATGGTGACTTATCCGGGAGAAGATATCGAGTGGAGCGAGGATGAAGAAGTTCAGACAACAACCACGCCAAGGCTCATTACCAGACAAGCACAGAGATTGAGAGATGGTGTGTTGAAGCCAAATGATCTTACCAATGCACAGAGAGAGATGCTGCTAGAAATGGAATGGGCGCAAACTGCTTTCATGCAATCGTGGGCTATTGCCATTATAGACAACCATGGCACGTTCAAAGACATCAAGAAGCTTAGTATTGCGCGTCTTCCCAGTCGACATCTCACAATTCTCCGCCGGGAAGACTTCTGGGACAGCCTTCCTTCGTTGAAGTGTCTTTCACTTGCAGTTATTCCCGATTGGAGAGAGGTCAAGAAGGAAGCCACAAGCTGGGTTCAAGATACCAACGTACCTCCCTCTCAAGCAGTGTCGGCGGTCTATGCTTTGCTCACTCAGCAAATCGGTCGACGAGAGCACATCAAGGAACTTCACTTTGAGTGGCTTTGCGGTGGGGAGTATGCACCAGGACTCTTCGCCCGCAATCAATTCATATTGGCAGCCCCAGTGGTGTCACAAACGATGAACATGGTGAACAGGTCTCAGCAGCAGGCTGTTTTGGATCTTCCGCACATTGAACATCTGTCTTTCAAGAATTGTTGGCTCAGCCCTCATATCCTCAATCATTTCTTGGCACCGATGAAAAAGGGGTCCCTGCGAAGTATCGCCTTTAATTCGGTCTCGTTGACCTCCAGAATCCCCCAGAACGTGACTCCCAACCCCATCACGCAAGCTGCCATGGCCCAGAATGCTCAGAATGCTCAGAATCTAGCCGCTCAGCCTCAAGGAGGTAACTTCATGCTTGCTTTGCAGCAAAATGCATGGGGTCCCCCAGGATTTCAGCTGCCGCTTCCAAACCAGCCAGTTGCTGCGCCAGACCCCAATGTTATGCCTAAATGGCTCGAACTTCCTCGTCATGGGTCTTGGCCAGATATCATCAATCGCTTGACACCGAGCACCACGCTGGAGGATATTCGTTATGCCAGAGGATTTGGCTACGAGCCAGAGCCTAGAGAGTCCACAAGACTCACCAAGCTCTCTTTCGAGTCATGCGGATATGTACGAGTTCCTTTTGACTTTGATCAGGCTTTCCTCGAAGTTGGCATGTTCATCCCGAGCACACCTGCCGCCATCACTAAGCGAATTAGCGATCTTGATAGCTCTATGATGAAGCCGGAAGAACCTCACACGCTGGCTACTGTCATTAATCACATCGACCCCGTTGAAATTCAGACTCTCGAGAATGCCTGGAATATGAATATTGGTTATTGGCGCGTCTCGCAGCCTGACCTAGTCCTTGATGCTCAGCTCGACGGATGTCAAAATGCAGGTCTAGGCCGATTTGAAGGCTTGATTGAAATTGCGAAGACTCAGACACCATCAAACAGGAGTTTCTTGAGTAACTTGTCATAATTATTAAATCCGTTTTGATGACACCAGAATCGAGCAAGCGCCGACGACTTCTTCACGCCCTCCTCATCATCTATCGTCTCTAGAACCTTGTTGTAATGAGTATTTTGTTTTGATTTTCTGCATAGCATGGGTAAGGGAGCATTATTTGATTACATATGGTTGTTTGATGCATTACACGGTTGATGAACTCACACGGCTTTGTGGTCGGGAAAAGCCTAAGGAATTTGAGAAAAGCAAGCGTGGACAAGGAAGAGCAGAAAAGTCCTAGTGATTTGGATTACTTGCAATAATGCAATGATACTCGGCTTACATGCTAGTTAGGACTTCCCAAATCACATATACCCGGGAGCAATCCTCGTGCTCTGTGGGCGAAGTATGTATTGTACGTACTGCTTAACGATGATCATCGGGCCGTGACCAGATAAGCGTCACATGCGACGATCAGGAAATGAATGAAGACAAATTCGTTATGAAAATGAACTTGATCTCCCCTGGGTGAAGTCTTTTGCGTTTGGGTCATGTTGTGCAGAGTGTAAGTATGCGACCTGTGGTTCGGGGCAACCAGGCGACTTGTTAAAGTAAACAATCATCTTGGGCACATAGAAGAGTTACTCGGCATGAATAAGTGACATGTTAATACAGGATCGATCCTGTACGAGCTCGTGATGGTTCATGCTCTTGAAACAGTTCTATGCTTTTTAGGCACCTGTAAGTATATGTAGTTGATGTGAAAGAGCGAAAGGAAATATGAGTGTTGGAAGACGTGGATATTTGCATAAGAGTCGGATTCTAGGGTACGCCTTGGGGGATATTCGATCACACGTCGTATCGACTTCTGGCTGTGTTCCAGTAGATAGACCCATCGGAAATTTGAAAATCCAGTTATTGAAAGGCTTTAGAAGAACACATCCTAAACATTCAAACGCCGAATCTCACATTTTCAAAAACAGCTGTTGTTGTTCATGAATTGTTTTTGTGTGCCAAGTGTGACCAACTCTATTGAAGTACAGCCATCTGATTAGAAGAGCCACTCTGCGGATCCCACTCAGCCCTCGCAAACCCCGAATCAATCATGATGATGCCAAGCCCAAACCCGTAAAACAAATGATCCCTTTATGCAGCAGTGATGGCCTTGCGGCTTCGGACACCACGTTGTCTCGAGCTCAAGTGAGCATCACGACCCTCAACGGCGCTCGACTTCTGGACAACCTCCTCGCCTTCGGTCAAGATGAGTTCGATGTGGCATGGGTTGGACATGTATGGGTTGATCTGTACATCGTCAGTTCCTGACCACCTGCTATTCCTTTGTTGTTAAACTTACACGACCGTGGGCACGGTATGTTCGGCGACGTTGCTTTGGTGCCTGGTTGACCTGGATGTGCTTGACGATAAGGTTTCCGGTATCGAGACCCTTGGTATCGGCATTTGCCTCAGCGTTCTTGAGAAGGCCGAGCAAGAACTCAGCAGACTTCTGTGGCCATCTAGCACGGGAGACACCGAATTGCTTTCCTGTCCACCAAAATCTGTCAACATGTGTTCCAGCAGAACCTCACAGGTCACTCGCTCGCCATTCGTGCTTGGAGAGGCGTTTCATACCCTGAGATGCGCGACCAGTTCCTCCAGCGTATCTTCTCATTGGGACAGCCTCCTTGTGCTCCTGGACGTTCTCGAGGAACTTTACAGCACGCTGTAATTTCCATCCGTTTATAGCCTGCGAACATTCTCTGGTGTTCTTGAACGAGACTCGAAGATACGCTCCTCGAGCTCGGGCAGACTTTGCTGAGCTGATCTCTGTTTGGGCGTAACGAACCATCGTGAGCAGTCGTCGTGGTTGTTGATTGATTCTCTGTCGTAGCGGTATCTCCGCAACGATTTGACAAGAAATGTGCGGAACGCTAATTTCGCTTGTCGTTTTGCAGTTAGCGTGGGCGGTGACTATGTATCACGTGACGACCCAGAGTCGCGATTTCCCTTTTTGGAACTCGTGGTAGATAACCTTCTCAGACGTCAAACATCAACAAAAAACTCGAGGCAGAAATTGGATGGTGCAGAAAAGTGCAGTAATGTTCGTGTCGCAAGTAGCTTGTGTGTTACATATCGTATCGGTAAGGCGCAGTGCAATGCACCATAGGTATTTCCAAAGCAGGTACCTATGCCTCCATGGCCTTACTACTTCCTTCCGTTTGTATTTGTCTATGTGAACCTACCGCTCTTTCTTCCAGAACCCGAAACTTGTCAAAGTTATATATGTGAGATACACCTCTTCATCTAATAACGCCAAAAGTACTCACAAGGTCATCGAAGCTCTGCCAAAGGACCTAGCTGTGGTTTGCCATGTTCGAGAGTATGACTGGCCGTTCCCCACCAGCATTCACTTCTGAAGAGCTCGCACAGCACCGAAAAAGTGGTACTTTCTCACTACCCATTCAGTCGGACGCCGTCTGACCCTTCCTTAACAGACAGCCTCAAGGGGAGTGCTCAAATTAATTCCGCTATAGATCAACACCATAGCGTGAGTGACGACTCTGAAATAGAGACTGAGGATGAAGATTGGCAGCAAATCGGTGCTACCGGTTTTCGAAAGACGCGCCAGGTAAATTCAATCGATTCTGCTCTGTTGGCTCTTGACAAAGCCAATAGCTATGTTGACGTAGCTCATACCGTTGAGGATATGGATGGTGATCTTCCCTTGAGGATTGACTCTCCCAAGGAGACTGTGTATCAATATTCGCACTAGAACTTTGCTTTCTCATGGATGAGACTGACAGGCATTCGAGTCTAGGCATGCGAACGGACTTGAGCCATTAATTGCGAAGTTGGAACATTTTCCGAGACTTGTGCATAGGGAGGTGTAGCGCTATGTCGGTATCACTGCTCGTTGACCTTCACCACCTCAGCACTCCCGGACTTGTAAATAAATGGAGAGTACGCTATCTCACCAGATTTGTTATTCTCAGCTTTTCCTGATTCCCCGGTCTCAGGTCTTAGATCCTCCAAAAGCAGATTCTTGTCATTTTGGAGCTCAACCTGAAACTTGTAGAACTCGGAATAAAATCCCGCGATCATTCTCTACATCATGCGACATGGTCAATGTGTGTTGTCTGTAGTACCTAGGTAGGTAGTATAAAGTAAGACATCTTCAAGTTCGGAGACGTTGAATGTAAGATGGCATCAAGACCTGAAAATACTCCTCTGGCAATGTGGCGAACAGACCTGTATACCCCTTGCTTATCATGGAACTAATGTGGAATATCTCGTGTTGATGTGCTCTGCTTGCACTTGTGCAGGAACAAGGAGGTGAAATTTTGATACCGCGGATCTAAACCTCGAATGTGATGCGCACATCTGGCGGATCTTCGAATAACAGCTGGTAAAGGACAGACATGAACTTTCTGTCAAAACAGCCTCAATAGCCCAGAAACCATATGGGAACTTGACTATACACTCTTGGGAATTGAAGCTGACCCAAAATGTGGTTTGTGAAGCAAATCATACGGATTGAGGTTTTCTGCTTGTTGCTTTCTCCAGCCAAGTCCTGTAAAAAAAGATATAGAACTTCTCAGATGTTACTCAAGTATTGTCCTGTATGTCATTTTGTGACTTTAGGTTATTTCTGATATCAATGAGCTGTGAACTCTTGTAACTTTGAGTCGCATTTGACTGCGAATGCACTTGGCGGGAGGCAGGATAGCCCAGACTCGTATGTTGTACTCCATCATTTCAATCTTCCGAGAATGACCGATGCTCGTCTACGAAGTCTGAAAACACTGGACGACTGTGTACTAGACATCACTTTTCCAAAGGCATCCAGGAAGACGAACACATTTCACTTTAGTGTCAATTGTTCTAGATTGCCTCTTTGAATGTCCTCGATATCCGAATGGTGAATATGGCAGATCCGAACAGGGTTCCGGGCGAGCAGTCTTGAAGATTAGGTAAGCAGACAGAAGCTAGTCTTGCTCAGGATTAGTCTGGACTCTAGCGCATTCATGCTTTTCGCTTAGCAGCCCACGATCAATTTTAGAAAGAGCGACGACCTCTGAAGTTCCTCATCTCTCAACCAACATAGAAGCCCCCAAACTACCGCAAAGATGAGTTTGGTCACGTACGTTTTGATTTTACCTTCTCAATCATGTTTCAGTCTCGGAGGACGAGTGCGGACGATCGTGCGGTTCTCAGGAATCTGCCCAGGTCTACGTATCTCAAAGACTCGTCGAGATACGATTTGTTGTCGAAACACTGGCTAACGAAATGTGCGATCATAGGGGCGAGAAGTCCAACTTCCAATACGTACGTTCAGATTCCGATACTCCCTCCCGATTGATGTGTTTGGCATGGACGAGATTGCGAAAGCCCTCGATATGCGCCATACGCCCTTCAGCATCACACAATTTAGCACAGGCTATTCGGAATATGGGCTGATGATTTCTAGATCCTCCGTTTGTTGAATACAAACGTGGAGGGTAAGCAAAAGGTCATGTACGCGCTCACCAAGATAAAGGGTGTTGGCCGTCGTTATTCCAACTTGGTCTGCAAGGTGAGCACATTTCCTGAAATGTACCAAGAAGCAGTGCTGATACAGAACAGAAAGCCGATGTCGATCTCAACAAGCGGTAGGATAGCCAGATCAGTCTTCGAATCGTACAACGTCTAACTTGATTTAGTGCTGGTGAACTCACCTCCGAAGAGCTCGAGCGTATCGTCACCATCATCCAGAACCCAACCCAGTACAAGATCCCAGCCTGGTTCCTCAATCGTCAACGCGATATCGTCGATGGCAAGGATTCGCAAGTTCTCGCCAATGGTGTCGACTCCAAGCTCCGTGATGATTTGGAACGCCTGAAGAAGATCCGTGCTCATCGTGGTCTCCGTCACTACTGGGGTCTCCGTGTCCGTGGACAGCACTCAAAGACCACTGGTCGCCGTGGCCGGACTGTCGGTGTCTCCAAGAAGAAGGGTGGTTAAGCGTATGGTTCCTGGGATACTGGCTGGGTGGAGTGTGGCTTTCGGTTTCACGTGGTGCATATGGATTCTTTGCATTTACGCATGAAGCAAAAACTGGGTGTATTCTACCACATCTAGTCTATTGAGTTACCTTCAAAAACATCAAGAATAAAGTCGATGGGAGAGTGTGAGCCTGGAAGTGATATTTCTAATATGCCGGAACCCAACGCCTCTTTATGCTCTATTTTTGCTCGCTAAATTCCAGATGAATCCATGACCTCTACCTAGTCTTCATGTGTAACAGCCATATCCAATACTTCAACCCGACCTTGACCCTTTGTCTCATTCCCTATGAAATCTCCCAGACCCTTGAATGCTCCAGGTTCCACAAACCCAGTAACCTCCCACTCGGAGCCCACAACATCTTGTGTCTCAACCTGCTCGATGTAACTCAAAATGCGGTCCTTGACCGTCCCCTTCGTCTTGTCTTCTCCGTCTTCATCGTCAGCGGGCTTCGGAGCACCAGACTTGGCAGCTTGCTTGAGAATAGTAGTAGGACAAGTGATTCGCAGTCGCATTCTCGCTCTCGCAACCGGTATGGGCTGATGAGCGATCAAAGCCTTCATAGCATCAAGCGCCTGACTCTTCGCACTCTTCGTAGCCACCACGCCAGTCCAAACATGCTCCTTAACTTTTGGCTTCGCCTCTCCATCCTCTCCCGTCGCCGGTGTTCCTGTTCCACTTCCGGCATTCTGAGCCTGCGAACCTTGCGAACTCAACATCTCCAACGCCTTCTCGATCATACCCGTAGTATAAACCCTTTTTGTCTTCGGATCCACAAGTTTGCTAGCCACGATTCCCACGACCTCATTATGCACCCTCTCTAACTGCGCATGACGTTCCTTCTCTCCCACCTGCAACTCGCCCTTATTCAGGATTTCGAGGATGATGTCGTTCACTGGTGTCTTTGCTCCGAATGCTTTAGCTAGGTCTGCCGAGGGTGCGGTCTGTCCTTTCGAGACGTTAAGAAAGATCGAGTTGATTTGTAGGACGTTGTCGAGGTCGGTCTCTATTCCTGAGCGCCATTCAAGGACTTTGTTCTTGTAGCAGGCGATCTCGAAGCGCTTCTTTGCTTTCTTCAGGCGCACAAGCGACACGTTGGTCAGCTTTATCTGGTTGGAGGGCTGGTTGATAGGCATTTCGAAGATGTGTGAGGGGGGTAAGGGTTTTTTCTGTCTATCATTTTCTATAGATGGTAAATCTCGATATCCCATTTATCTCGCTAGCACTTTGTGGGGTTGACCCCTCCTCGATGAGGTGGCACGGCACTACGGTGCACTTCTGCAAGATGAGATACATCGAGCATAGCTGCTCTTATTCATGAATGCCTTACATTAATCCGAGCGCGTAAAATAATTGCCTACCTTACTTCTGTATTTTTGTATAACTTCCCACCTTCCTTATCCAGGTTGGTGATAAATGTTGGAACATGCTTCGTATTTAAGATTCACTTTGAACCAAGAACCAAGCATGTGACGGATCACGAGTCAGCTGCAGCCCTTCAAGGTTGCTTCCTTATCGTCTGCTGCGGGTGCCTGTGCCTGCTGCGCCTGTGCTCCGAGGCCGTCCTCCGTTCTCCGTCTACGTAATCTACCCTCGACCTGCCCTGCCTACCTATGAGCTGAGCTTAGCTGAGCTTAGCTGTATCCATGCCAACCCCCCGCCGCCAGGCGAATCATGCCTTTCCCCAACCTCCGAGCTCCTCCTCCTCCTCCACCTCTTTCCTTCTTCCGTCCCATCGAGCATCCAGCATCATCTCCAAGACGATCTGGAATCGAAATCATCCATCATCCCCTCCATCATCCAGATACAGCTTCAGCTCGATAGTGATCAGGCATCCTATTCTCCTTATCTATCCGGACTTTCAGCATGAAGCTCCTCGCCTCCGCCGTCCTCGTGGGCGCTGCTTCGGCATCCATCACGAGCCAGCAACAGATCCTCAAGAACTTCGAGGCACAGGGTCCTCTGAAGGATGCTGCTAAGTCGGTCACCAGTGCATGGTCGAAATCTCTCAACCACCTCGTAGAGTCGATGAACGACATGACTGCCGAGGCAAAGGCCATCTGGGACGAGGTCAACATGTACTTCCCAGAAGAGATGGAGAAGGCATCCTTCTTCTCAGCCCCAAAGCCACACGTAAAGAAGCCAGACAGCGTCTGGGACTTCATTGTCAAGGGCTCTGATATTCAGAGCGTCTGGGTCGAGAACGCCAACGGAGAGAAGGAGAGAGAGATCGATGGAAAGCTGGATTCATACAAGTTGCGGGCCAAGCATGTTGATCCTTCAAAGCTTGGTATCGACAAGGTAAAGCAATACAGTGGTTATCTTGATGATGACGAGGATGACAAGCATCTTTTCTACTGTAGGTATTGACATTTCCAAGAATTCCGGCAGCTGCTAATGTAATGAATCACAGGGTTCTTCGAGTCTCGCAACGATCCAAAGAACGACCCCGTAATCTTGTGGCTCAATGGTGGCCCAGGATGCTCATCCCTCACTGGCTTGTTCCTTGAGCTCGGCCCTGCTTCCATTGACAAGAACCTCAAGATCCACAACAACCCATACTCCTGGAACGCCAACGCCTCGGTTATCTTCCTTGACCAGCCAGTCAATGTTGGTTACTCTTACAGCGGCA
This sequence comes from Neospermospora avenae, assembly GCA_014282315.1. Classification (NCBI taxonomy): domain Eukaryota; kingdom Fungi; phylum Ascomycota; class Leotiomycetes; order Helotiales; family Ploettnerulaceae; genus Neospermospora; species Neospermospora avenae. Next base: position 11,465 of record JACBAH010007262.1, on the reverse strand, counting down.
GCTCTGTTAGCAACACCATTGCTGCTGGAAAGGATGTCTACGCCCTCTTGACCCTCTTCTTCAAGCAATTCCCAGAGTACGCCAAGCAGGACTTTCACATTGCTGGAGAGTCCTACGCCGGTCATTACATCCCAGTCTTCACCTCCGAGATTCTCTCCCACAAGAAGCGCAACATCAACTTGAAGTCCGTTCTCATCGGTAACGGGCTCACCGATGGATTGACTCAATACGAGAAGTACGAGCCTATGGCTTGCGGAAAGGGTGGTTACCCAGCTGTCCTCGACTCAGGCGAGTGCCAGGCTATGTCAAACGCTCTTCCACGTTGCCAGAGCATGATTCAAGCATGCTACGACAGCGAGAGTGTTTGGTCTTGTGTCCCTGCCAGTATTTACTGTAACAACGCCATGATCGGACCATATCAGAAGACCGGCCAGAACGTCTACGACATCCGTAGCAAGTGTGAAGACTCCAGCAACCTCTGCTACTCCGCTCTTGGCTGGATCAGCGAGTATTTGAACAAGGCAGATGTCCAGAAGGAGCTTGGTGTCGAAGTCAGCAGCTACGACAGTTGCAACTTCGATATCAACCGCAACTTCCTCTTCCAAGGTGACTGGATGCAGCCATTCCACCGTCTCGTACCCGGTATCCTTGAGCAGATACCAGTCTTGATCTACGCTGGTGACGCCGATTACATCTGCAACTGGCTTGGTAACCAAGCTTGGACCAACGCTCTCGAGTGGCCAGGGCAGAAGGACTTCAACAAGGCTGACATCAAGGATATCAAGCTTGATAACGGTGACAAGTACGGAAAGATCAAGCACAGTGGAAACTTCACTTTCCTTCAGATCTTCGGAGCTGGACACATGGTTCCTATGGATCAGCCAGAGGCTTCTTTGGACTTCCTGAACAGATGGGTTGGTGGAGAGTGGTTCTAGATGCAATCATGTGATGCATCAGATTGTATAAACACTGCCAGGAAATTCACAACACATTTGGATTAGGATAGGCGCATGGCTTTTCATAGTTGTCCTATAGGCTAGTCTCATATAAATGTAGTAAACTCATATTCAAGTACTTCTCCTAATAGCCTGCGAACGACTCCACCATGTCTTCTGAACATCTAGTATATATCACCTGCATGTAAAGATATTGCCAGGGACCATAACAGAAGTGTATGAGGACGTAGAGAAGAAGAAGAAAAAAGCAGCATATCAACTAGGCCCAACACACTGAGCTGTAGAGACCGGAAAATCCAACAGATAAGTATGATAGCAACAGTGACAATACTAGCGCCACCAACAGAGGAACCAGAACGTCGGAGATCAAGGTTAATTTCAAACACTTATTTATGGCTGGTCGACTCCAACGCGTGCTCGCTGGGTTCTCGAAAATTCAACATGAACCAAGTCTACTTCAAGAGCTACTGCAACCGCTCTTACCACTTGGTGCTTACCAGTCATCAAAGCAGTCAGTCATTCATATGCAAGTAAAACCTCCAATGTCACCAAGATATTCAAGGTCATCACAAAAGTGATTTCTCCATGCCCTGAAAAAATTCGATGACACTGATCGAAGTACTATTTCAGTTACGTGTATTTGACAAGGCATAGGGATAAGCCAGGAACCCTCCTCCCACCTTTATTTTTTTATGTTTTGGGATTGCGCTGTAAATCACGACAATGTACTTGTTTCTAATGTGCTGTAATTGCTCGATTACATTACTGCATCTTCACTAATTCTACACAAGAAGGGGTATCAAGACAAAGGGAGATATGTGTTATGCCGCTTGAGTTCTCCGTCCTCTTCTCGCTAAATCACTGACTCTACTGAAATTCCGGCTTTGGCAAGAGGGCGTAGTGGGGAAAAGGAAGGTTATGTTTGATGCCGTCCGCTTCCTCGGAAGCTTCTTCGTATCTCATATCTTTATCGTATAACATCATCTGGTGGGTTGGCTTCACCGGAATGACTTGAAGGACTTGTGCGCCAATGGTGATGCGCCAATTCGAGAAGATCCTTTCGCCGTATCTCGAAGTCGTCCACCACGAAGATTTGGCGTACGAGCGCAGAAAGCGCATACATAGACTGTAGGAAGACTCCTGTGGTCAATGCCAACGCATTCTGCGTGGAGCCAGTTATCGCAAGATTCACTTAATACATTAGTCATCTGTTAACCACGAAGAAATCTACTACATACCATAATATCATCAAGCCTTCGCTATCGGAGTTACCACAAACACATCGAGTGGTGCCGCTCTTCGTACTCGATGGTGTAGTTCCCCCATCAGGGTCGGTCATTGTAGTTGGGGACATATTCGTGGAGGAGCTGTAATTGCCATAATGAGAATTTGCTCGAGGCGTGGAATCTGTATAGCGGTGGTGCTGAGGGTTTCGTGATTTTCTTTGTCCTCTCATACGAGACTCAACAACCTTGCGGAGTGCTTGTGCTGCATCACCAGATCCATCATCCTCTTCCATCACGGTTTCCGCTTCGCTTCCTAAACTATCACGCCGGAAAGATCGCTGACTGGAAGATTCCGATTGACTGTAGCCACTAGAGCTGCGTCTCTGAAGTCTCGATGTGTCAAAGTTTCCAAATTTCGCTGGCCTGGGCTGTGGGAGAGTGAAGGACGAATTTCGTCTTGGCACAAGGATTGGCTCATCATCTGAGGACGATTCTTCATCGTATTGGGAAGACTCCAATCCCTCGCTGCGTGCTGACGGCCCTCCTCTGCTTGTGCGAGTTTCCTCTGCCACAAGCACAGTTTCGGTCCTGGCACGTCCATTGGCATCGATCGTGAATTTCACTTCTGTGCGCGTCCGTGGTCGATCTATCTCAGGTATAGATACTAGGTTGCTGGGCTGTTGATATTTGATTGGCGATATTCGACCTGTACTGGGACGAGACAATATTCGATCTTGATGGGAATTTAGTTAGCGCGTTTGAGATGAAATGGCAAGAGACTCACCTTGAGGTCGCCTTCCCCGGCTATCACTTATGCTTCTTTGCAAACCTGGGCGCGCAGATCCTTTCACGGGTGAACTGACCGTCCCCCCTAATCGCCGGGTCCTGCTGCTTTCCCTCGATCCACGGGAGCGTCGCAGCTCCTCTTGATCCCGCATTGACTCTCGCAGCTGGTGCTGGTATGGCTCCAACTCTGTATGGCTTGTGACAGGCCGCGTAGGCGGTAATGAAACATCTTGAAATTCTGAAGGCATAGGAACGGGTTCACCACGGCCAAATAGCAGGCCTGGATCTACGTTTCCAAGTGCTGATGGCGAGAACGGATCTTCTGAAGCAGAAACGCAGTTGAAGTCAAACGGAGCCATTGTGGAAGGAAGCAATGCTGTTGTTGATCTGGGAAGTTTTGGAGCCAACGCTCGTTGTCGCTTGAGTGTGCTCTGCTCGCTCAGTGGTGCGAGGTTAGAGGTTGGCGTTGGCACATTCACTGTTTCCTGAAACATCTGATTATTCCGTCCCCAGTCAAACGAATTGCTCATTCTATGAGATCCCATATTGAACATGGAGGGTTCTTCGGTCCCAAAATCGAGGTCCATACCTCCCATGCTTGCATCCGGATCCCAGAACGGCTTTGTGTTTGTAAATACAGGAGCGGTCGCTGGGGCCGACATGGGATAGTAGAGTCCCGCCGAACTTGAGGGAAACGACACTGGGTTTTGCTGGTGTGTTGGGGTTTGTTGTAAGGCACCATACTGTCTATCTTGAGTATCATTCTGCATTGTTTCTATTGGCAACTTTGGAGCCAGTTTCCTTGATCCTTTCGATCTCGTTGCTGGGGGAGTCGCAGTCTGCCCGCTGAAAGCTTCTTCCAAACGTTTCCTAGGTTTCTTCGGTGTTATATGACTGCCAGTATGTTCATCGAATTGGCTTTCCCTCGGGGGATAAAGGCCTGGAGAAGAAGGGAGCTGATTGGAAGGGTCAACAGGCGGCAATGAAAGGCTGTCGTTTGTGGAAAGATGATGAACATGAGTTGCAAGCTCAGCAGCAAAATCCCCGGCCGATGGTGGTCGGTTCTGGTGAATAGTGTTCGAGGTCCCGGGAGTAGAAGCTTCGGCGAAGTGCTGTTGAGAGCTGGTGAGCCTCCCAGGCGTGGCGTTGAAAACCTAGGTAATATTAGCTACAGATATTCCATACTGATCTCTGCGGGCAATGGTTTCCAAAGGTAGTCAAAAGCAAGCTAGTGCTTCTTATGGGCTTGGTGGGCCATATGTAATTCCGAATATCCCAAAGTAAAGAAATGGTTGCTCACAGAATATTCCTCCGCAAATGTAGGTGTCCAACCTCCTCGATTTTCAAAGCTCGAGCTGTTCTTTGGTGTCTGAAAAGCAGTTGGACTTGGAAATTGGCCAGATGTAGGGGTTTGTGTAGGAGTAGGTGGTTGAGCGTTTGGATTACCAAAGCTACAAAATGTTAGCAAATAGATGAGCTACAGAAGCTGGTGGCATGCCTGTATGCCTGTTGATCCCAATTCATAGCAAAGTTGAATAGCTAGCTTGCGGTCGAGACCTGGGGCAGGAATGCTGCCTGCTGTGTCTTGTCTTTGTAAACCCTCGATTTAGGTAGACAATCCTTAGTCTCTGCCGCCCAACATCCACCCACAGATTCACCCGGCGTGCCTTGTGCCTGTTTCAATGAGACACCTCAATGTATAGTATGATTCCTTAAAAATAGGTTGTGAAGGAGCCTGTGAGAGGGTATGTAGACCGAAGCACTTAAGAATGTTCACAGCATAGCCGGAGCGAGGGATATAGTCGAGTGTCTCTTGCAGCTCTGTATTCAGAAGTTAGTCTTCGACTACATGCATGCAGTAGAGATCACAACAAATCGGTTCTTACCATGTATACGACGGTGCAATTCAACAGCTGACGTCGGAGGGGCTCAAGGTCCAAAGCGTAAGCAAATGCAGAGGTTGGTGAAATAGTGCAGGAGCGGGCAGGCTCAAACTGTCTAGGATTTTATGACAAGCTGACCACCACGCACAATTTCAGATATAGCTAGTCCGTATTTCGAGTGCCTCTTAAGGGGTTTCGAGGTTGACGATGTTGAGGCACACAATCACAATGGGCTTTGCAACAATTTCTGGTATGGCATGAGGAGCTGTTCCGCAGAAAAGTACTAGGATTGAAGCCGTAGCGGGTCCGACGAGAAGAAGAAGGAAAGCAGAGATTCGAGACCAGTTTAATGGTTTCCTATGGACCCCTAGGTAGTGGACTTGAGTCTGGGAATGCTCATTTCATTTTGAGGGTTGATACGGGTCAGCAGCGCAGCGTAGGTAGGTAGTGAAAGACGGCGTGGGCGTGGTTTATTTTACAAGCAGGGCAGCGAGGGAGGAAGCTGATTTGGAGTTAGAACGCCGAGTTAGACATCCAAAGCGAGGCCGCCCCCAGCCTTAGGTAGTCAGATACGGCGGCAGAATGATAACAAGGTAAGGGGCACATCCGATCAGATATTACCTAGATTCCTTAGTTCAAGTAGGACTAATGGTAGCGCTATTGGAGCAGGTATTGTAGGCTGCAACGGCAAGAGTATAAGTAGGGCGTTATCATAGCATGTTTTGGCGAGTGATAAATAGTAGGCAGATAACAATTGTCAATGTTGGGAAGGGGGACCCTGACACACTTCAGGCTCGGTGGGCTGAAGTTGACTTGAGGCATTGAGAGCGAGCGAGCATACAGGCCGCCTGTCAGTCGGCTCGGAGGGGGATATGCTGGGCTGTCAGCTTCAGTAATCGAAATGTCGGTTTACGAGTTATGAAAGCCAGGCACAAACAAAGTCATATTCTAGATCCATGACCTTGTAAGACCATTTCAATACCTTGCCAATTCGTCTCCGGCCAGCGAAGTGATTACCTCTGAATACCATCAGTACAAGACTGTCAAGTTGGCAAAGTCGTCAACTATTTACGTGAAGTTGATTAATAGTCTAACTAGTGTCTCATAAACATTTGGTGTTATTGGAACCGAGTCGTTGCATTGAGCTGTCTTTGCCAGTCCTCATTTGCTGGAGACGGCGCTGAGCTGCTTGAAGAGATGCCGTCAACCGCCATTAAGATGTAGACAAATTTCCGTACCTCGGACATCATGGCATTCTGGACTAGGCTGATCGTAATTCACTATTTTCCGCATTTGCTCATTTCGGCAACCTATTCGTCCAATGGCACGGCGAGAAAAGAAAGTCTAGCCATAAGATGCTTCTCTTCGAATCCTGATATCTCCTGTCTCTGAATAATTGAGAATGAACGATGGCTCGCATGCTGCACTTGTCTTCTGTTGTACCTCTGTGGAGGTGGAAGATTGCCACCACGGGATATTGAATTTTTGACAGCTGCAGGGACACCAAGCTTGAGGAGGAGCTTGCTCACGAATCAGGAATCTCGAATCTTGGGACCTGCATATGGCAGAAGGAAGCGGGAAGCTATTCACTTAGTGCAGGTGCGTTCATCTGTCAACCCTTACTCTTGAGTATCTGTTTGATGCTAATAATCTCCTTAGACATGCTTTCATTCTGCATAGAGTACAAGTACTGTGCAAGGCCTTAACTAATGCCTACTTTTTCTTCAGTCAGATGTCGATATCTGACCTCATTATCACACAACACAAAAAAACAAATGTTGCGGCTACTAGCCTCAACCCCACAGCGATAGCGATCCAGGTCCAGTGAGCCAACTCCTGGTCGGCGTAATCCAATCTCGCACGGTTTGTCCAGTTAACGCTCGGAGCTTTGGTCCCCTCTTCATCGCCACACTTTCCCCTCATTGCATCGCCATCTGTTACCAAAATCCATACTCTCACAAATTCCCTTTGTTCTGAAAGAAATCTCTTCAACATACAAACCCAGCTCCATCTTCAAAATCACCGCCTTGAACGCACGAGCTGCTTTACCCAAGGTACCAGACTTTTGGCAAAGCATATACAGATTTGGCAAAGTACGTTGATACATCCTGCAGTCATAAGGAGTAAAATGGCGTTTAAATTATCCAAATTCTGATCCTGCACTTCCGCCCAATCTAACGCGGATGTCCGCCATAAAGCGTAGCATGCGTCAAGAGATCTGAGAGCACTATAACTGAGTGGTAGACAGTCAACGAACCAATACACACTACACTGTAGCCAGCGCACCTAGGAAAACCCCTGATCTGTACATATTTAGGATGAAGAAAGGTACAGCTCGTGGTGGTTACCGAAGTAAGCTCCTGCTTTCACTTTGGCCAATCCTAGACTTTCCAGCTGCAGCTCTCTACTCCTCAAGAAACAAACGCTCATGAAGCTTTCAGCCCAGATTCATGCGCCAATCTCCAACCTTCGCTTAAATGTCGCCTGCCGGGTTGGCGGATGCATGATATCTTGCGCTCTTGCAGCCAGTCGTTCTTCATATTCTGGCCGCCACTATCAGTGGCCTATTTTTCACGACTGCCAATAGCGCAATGAGATAGATTCTGAACCCACCGATCTTTCCTGCGAAGGTTCTAGGAGATTCGTGATTTTGAGGTAGTACTCTAAACAATACCCTGAGGCATCTTCGTGTCTTTGAAGGTTTACCTGCTTGTGAACGTACTTCATCTGTCAACGAGGCTGGTTCAATTCTTGACAGGCGAAGCGACACTTTCTCATGATACTAAAGTCTTCAAAAAAAAAAAAAGATATGACTTGTCATTCAATGTCACTAAGGTGTGATAGAACATTAGAAAGTGGATATCCCAAAGTCTTTTGATTATTCGATGACTTTAGTCAGGTGACAATGTGTAGGGAAGTGTTTTACTAGGCCCGAGACGAATTGGATTGGCCTCGAACGGCAGCTTCAAAGCATATTCATTCCACCATAAGCATCGGAAAGCTTCCGTAAGAGGCAACCAGTAGATAAGCTGTCCACGTGTGCGTCAATGTTTGTCTTTCTCAGGTGTTCTTTTCGTGGCGCCGTGGTTTTTGTTTCTACTTCTACTTACCTAGGTTCCTGGTACCCGGTACCCGGCAATCTTCAGAGAACGAAATACATGCGGTGCCGTACATGATTCATCCCTTCCTGTCTCTGTCCTTGCTTTATACACCTCATCAGAGTCATATGGATAAATCGGAGCGGTCTGTATTCGTGTCCCGCAAAGTATGTTGAAATGTACACTTTCCTCTAATTATAGTTCTGAAAAGAGCTCGTGCCATCCAATTGCGACGTCGATTGAACTCTTTATACCACCTCATAAATTTGCTTCGAGTGAAGTTGTGTCATAACTTCATGACTCTTAGATATGCTCACCTGCGCATTTCCATGTATGATAATCAATTCTACAGGCCTCGACGACGATAGAGCAGCCCAGCCTAGTTTTGATGTACTAACAACTTCTTCTCGCCGGCCAAGCCACATCTCGAGAGCTTCCCCAAGCTGCTAGGAGCATGCTGGTCTGTATTCTCTGGTGACAACCCAGTCGGCCATCGATGTAAGTCAAGACATGGATCTCAGTCTGTAGAGGGGACAAGCTAATTCAGACGACTGGCATTATCGGATTGGATGCGAAGCTTTGCTCTAGAGAATTAATGATAGTATAGGCATAGTTACTATTTGGACAGCACTAATCCTAGAGGAATCCCTTTCTTCGCTATTCCATAACAATTGGATGGAACGCCTCCTGCCCCGACTTCTCTGAGCCCGAGTCACGCGAAAGTGGTGTGTCCAATTTGTATGTTGATTAGGGAGTCCTTTTAAACGACGTATACGCTTCTCAGTAGATGACAGACGCAACTCGAGGCGGAGGAAATTCATCTCCGGCAAATCGAGGAACTCACCTTGCTAAAGTGATTAAATACTTCTATGACTTTACCATTTCAATTCGCCAAAAATGATCTTGTATTAAAAGTCAAAATCTTGAAGATATTATACCTTACTACGATGGAATGCTAAAGTAATATGTATCTTTCATGATATCAGTAAGTGTTAATTTAAGGTTCAACTGTGCTTCGCCTGTGATGAATTCCCTCGGCCTTGACTCCCTAGAGCAGTAAAGCTTGCTACTGAGATAGATACTTACACTTTCACATGTGACGAGTAGAAAACGTTACCTTACATAATTGAAGGTTTGCCTAGCCACTCACAAAACCAAGTACGGGACATAGGCCGACTTTGTCCATAAGGTTCCAGAGACACTCTTTGATGATAATCCGCTCTAAGTTGTAGGCTCGTCGCATCTAACCGATTTCTCGCCATGCCATCCTCATCACCTCAACCGAGCTGACACATATTCAATATCTACAATTGACAGAGTATCGTCTTAAACCCTGTTGACTTCGCTTCCTTTCCAAACAGTGAGCCAAGCGATTTTCATCCTGAACATTACACGCGTCGAGGTTCAATGCGTATTTCTCAGCATCACAAATCACAGGCTCTATTTAATTGCCTTACCCCGCCACCATAACTGACTGCCGATAATCGGAAGTGCGGGGCAGAGAAAGCATAATAGCTCTTCAAAAGGTTCCTAGACATCTCACTTCACTTCCACATTTCACAACACTTTGCTTTTCCAATCATTCTCACACAATTCAACATGACAACTCACAATATCGTCGTCTTTGGGGGAGACCATTGCGGTCCTGAGGTGAGCTCAATAGATTCAATTTGCGAGTTACGTGAAGCTAACAAACAAACAGGTAGTAAAGGAAGCATTGAAGGTACGAAAGTTCTTCGGAAGGCCAGACGAGCCTCTAATAACTGACCCTTCTTAGATCCTCAAAGTCGTCGAAACTGAGCGTCCGAGTGCCGGAAAGTTCAACTTCCAAGAACATCTCCTTGGCGGTGTACGTATCACTCTCTTCATATATTCCAAACCCAACACTGACACACGATACACAGTGCTCAATTGATGCCACCGGCGAGCCTCTTACCACGGAAGCTCTCGAAGCAGCCAAAGCCGCCGATGCAGTCCTGCTAGGCGCAATCGGTGGTCCAAAATGGGGAACAGGAAAGGTTCGACCTGAACAAGGCATTCTCGCCCTACGCAAAGAAATGGCCACCTACGGTAATCTCCGACCCTGTAACTTCGCCTCTGAATCACTCGTCGATATCTCCCCTCTCAAAGCCGAGGTCTGCCGCGGCACGAACTTCAATATCATCCGTGAGTTGACTGGAGGTATTTACTTCGGCGAGCGCAAGGAGGATGATGGCGATGGAACGGCTTGGGACACTGAACCCTATTCGCGTCCGGAGATTGAGCGTATCACGAGACTAGCAGCCCATCTAGCTCTACAGGAAGATCCACCATTGCCGGTTTGGAGTTTAGATAAGGCAAATGTGTTGGCTACGAGTAGGCTGTGGAGGAAAGTCGTTTCCGAGGTTATGGCGAAGGAGTTCCCGCAATTGAAGATCGGACATCATCTTATTGATAGCGCGGCTATGTTGATGGTCAAGAATCCCAGGGCGCTGAATGGGGTGATCGTTACTAGCAACCTTTTCGGGGACATTATTAGTGATGAGGCGAGTGTTATTCCGGGCAGTATTGGGCTTCTGCCTTCGGCGAGTCTGAGTGGTGTTCCTGATGGAAAGAGTCGCTGCAATGGTATTTATGAGCCGATTCATGGTAAGTCCTCTTTTGGAACTGAAATCTTGTGTTGTGATTAACAAGGTCTAGGTTCTGCACCCGATATTTCTGGTCAAGGCATCGTCAATCCTGTAGGCACAATCCTCTCGGTCGCCATGATGTTGAAATACTCCCTTAACCTCCCAGCTGAATCGAAAGCTGTTGAAGATGCCGTCAGGATCGTCATTGAGCAAGGCGTCAGAACGAAGGATATCGGAGGCACAAACAGCACTGCTGAGGTTGGAGATGCGGTTGCCAAAGTTCTTAAGGATGTTCTCAAGGAGCTTAAGTAAGGAGATATTTGAACCAAATATACAAAGCGTTGATTCTACACATATCTTTCTATTTAAGAGGGTGCCCTTGAGTTGAGCTGAGGAGCTGTCGGTATAAATATTGGCAAAACAATGTGCCGAATGAATATAGTGATTTCTGCCTACCTAGCACCAATGGTCACACGAATGGAAGACTGATGACGGACCAGCCATTACATCAAAAAGTGCTTCGAATTTACCAGCAATTTCCAGATCTCTTTACAACAGGATTGTGTGGCTAGTACTTGGATAGAATTAGAAGCGGGCATCAGCACTCAGCACCCCGAAATGTGTCACTCAAGAGAAAGAAGGCGATCGTATAGCGCTGACCACATACTCAAGTCTTGTAAGGCTGTACTTCGTTGGAAATCTTTGTGGTATTCTGCTTCTGGAGGATTTTTCCTCGCAAAATCACCCTATGCCCGGACGAGAATGCCCAAGGAAAGTAGCCGTGGCTTCAACTGGACTCGAAATGACTCCACACATCCAAACGCCTTTCCCATCCCATTCCCAACCTATGCACCGGCCGACCAGAAACGCCTTCAAGGAACCCCCTCCAACCCTCACGATCCCCCAG
>JACBAH010007261.1:0-24887 GCA_014282315.1 Neospermospora avenae | reverse complement strand
CCCTAACCCTAACCCTAACCCTAACCCTAACCCTAACCCTAACCCTAACCCTAGGACGCTAGAAAGATAACACCCATTCTCCAGAAATCCGATGAAAAAAATCCTCGTGTCGTCACCTACACATCAGCGGACAGGTGGTCTTCATCCCGGGTTACTCCACGATCAAAAGGAATTGGAAAGCCTTCCTTCGTCAAACTCGATAGTAATCTTCAAGACAGGAAGCCAACAAACGAATTTCAAGCCAACCAATCCGCAGCATCTATAAGAGATAGGACCGAGCAAATCACACCTTCGGTAGAAAGGGATCTACCTCGAAGAAGAAACGTACGGCACTCAGTTGATGCCTCAGATATCAGCGAAGACGAACTAGCACCGGCATACAAGCTACCAAAGATCACGAGGCATAATCGACCCCACACGGATCAAAGAAGAGTCCCCGACATAGGGAAGTCTCGGAAAATCGCAAAACTGGGCACGGGCACAAAGAAATACCGAGTCTTGAGCATCTTTTCTGAGACTCACTACTGGTTACAACCTGAACCACTTCGACATTGGCATCTTCACCAGAATCATGCCAATGGATTGCTGGCAGCCTATGATGAACAGGGAAACCCAATACAAGAATTGGTTCTTATTCCACAGGTTTTTCAGAAAATCCAGCGAAACCCAGATAGCGAGAAGTTAGTCGTCCACAAGCACAAAGACACCACCATGAAAGGATCGACAAAAATCCATCTAGAGTTGTTCACTGCTGCTGACGCGCGGCAAATATGCGACGTCTTGAAAGAACACGATTCAACTATCGGTTTCTTTGTATCAAAAGTGTTAGTAGTCTTGTGCAGTTTACTTTCGCATGCTAACTTTCAGCTTCCTAGTACACAGCTGGATCAAAAATTCCTTCATAATCGGAAATTGGCTGGCTCAATGCATCCGGACAGACCTCAGCTTCCGATCGACTCTGGGAGTCGGACCGTGGAGGGGCAGTCACTACAAACTGAGGGCACGCAGGGACAAGGACGAGATCGAAATAGTGTCGAACAAGGTCCCTTTATCGACGGACGTACTACAGGTGATCAAAGGGATAGCCATAGTGGTTTTGTCCTCGGAAAGAGGAAAAGACATGAAGATGCCAACCCCTCAGCAAAGCAAACCACTGTTGGAGTACCGCGGAAGCTCCGTTCATCGAATACCTTAGATGACGATAGTTCGCAGATCTCGGACGAGGCCTGTCATTCAATCGATCCAGATTCCTTGTACGGCAAGCGGCATACACTATCATCAAGCAGCTACGTCGATATGGTACCTGCTCTCAGACAGCCATCCAGTCAGCGCTCCTCAAGTCCACTCCGATGGACTGAAGCAAACCAGAATTGGGCTCAGACTTGGAAAGGTCCAATCATTTATCCTCGTCAAAGAGAGAAGAAGTCGAGGACCCAGGTAGAGAAAAACGATATCGAGAGGCTAGATGATGGACAGTACTTGAATGACCACCTCATCAACTTCTACCTCCGCTGGTTGGAGCATCGCCTCGAAGAGGAATCTCCAGCATTAGCTAAACGCATCTATTTCTACAATACGTTCTTCTACAAAAGCTTGACACAGGGTGCGAAAGGAAAACGGGGCATCAATTACGAAGCTGTTGAAAGATGGACTTCCAAGTTCGACTTATTGTCATTTGACTATATCATTGTTCCCATTAACGAACATACTCATTGGTACGTAGCGATTATCTGCAATGCTTCACAAATACAAGGTCAGCCTGAAGGAATTCCTACCCTTCAGTTCCAAGAAGATAGGGGCAGGTCTGAAGATCTTCAAGGTCCTGTGCGTGAGATCAAGCTACCCCACCCGGATTCTCGGTCAACACCAACCACTGTAACGAATCTACTGAACGAGATAACTTTTCGACAGAAAGCCAGTCTTGCAGAAGAAACGCGCCAGGGCTTGCAGGGGTCGAAGGACTGGGTCGAGCTCGGAGGACAAAGTCAGGGTTGGAAAGCCGATTCTCACCCCACCAAAAAAAGGGCAGGAAAATCTTCTCATCTACATCGCAAACTGGATCCCACCCAGCCCAGAATCATCACCCTGGACTCACTTGGGCTCAAGCACTCCCCCACCTGCACTAATTTGAGGGATTATTTGATTTCAGAAATCAAAGCCAAAAAGGGAGTTGATGTTCCTGCTCCGGGACCCATCGGAATGACTGCAGTCAACATCCCTCAACAAGCCAACTATGTTGATTGCGGTACTTTCCTTCTCAGTTATGTCGAACAGTTCCTAAAACAACCCGATAAGTTCATTCATAATATCTTGCAAGCTCAGGATCTTGAAATCGAATTCCCAACTGCATCATTCATGCGAGATCACATCAGACAAATTCTTTTTAAGCTTCAAGACGAACAAGGTCGTGAAGCTGAATTGTTGACAGAAGAGCAGCGCAGGAGCAAGCCCTTCACAAGGGTTGGGACTGTACGGGATCTTTCCCAGAAGGCACCCATTGACGATCAAACTGGTCCCGCTATTGATCTGACCTATCCAAACGGTCAACCCACTGCCAGTGGACTATATCAGAATCAGAATACCATTGGACCGTCCGCCGTAGTTTTAGCAGCTACGTATAAGCAACCGAATGGCAAGGAAGGTACTATAGTGGCTGGTGTGGATGTTGATGAGGTCTTATACATGGGTCCTGTTGGCGGTTCCAAGAGCATCCCCGTAGATGCATTTCGCGTGGGAGAGGAGCACCAGAATCAGCCGGCGGCGCCTATAATATCTCCAATGTCTTCGTAATGCACCATGCCTATCTTTGACCCTAGCGACAAACTCCTTCTCAGAAATGCGCAAACAGCCAGGTAAGTTAAGGCTGCCAGGTTTCTATTAATGTCATTTTTATCGATAGTCCTCGACGACGACTTGCTGCACGAAGAACAGACTATTGGCAAGAACGAATCGCCTATACTGCCGCTATTGACTAGATAACTGGAGCTGGGACTTTCGATTCACTCTCGATTCGACTGGCATGAGAGCGATGACGCTCTCCAAAATTACTCCACCCGTCTGTAGATATTGTTTCCCAACGATCTCGTAACAACAGGTTATTCCTCTCGGAGGTCATGCTGCGGTGACGATTGTTGGTTCTGGAGAGTGTTAGGGGTACCGTTGGCGCTGTGATTGATCTTTGGTGTGTTGAATTTGGTGATCTGGAGAGTTTGGCCATGGCAGTCAGTTAATTGGTAAGCGAATACAGGGCCCGGAGAGACTCTCGGCTCTCTGAGGGCCACACGTCCTTGCCGCGGAATGACGTTGAAACTACCCCCCTCCCCAAAGCCCCAGGCCTTTCTTTCTATAGGCTCAACAGCGGTTATTCTTGAAACTACTTTGGGCCGTGCATCTTTGACATCTGCGGCCCGGCCCACCCTGGCTTCGAGCGCTAAGCGGGCAAATGTGGTTGGGACCGCAAACCACATCTTTCACTTTCAGTCTCAATATACTATAATCGCATTTCCAACGAAAATTTCTACGCCAGATAATGCAAGTTCACTCACCTACTCCTGAATCGATACTTATTTTCTTGAGGTCACTATTATGTAAGCGACAAGATGGCCTAGCTCGTCCATAAAGTCTCGAGTAGACAAGCGCAACTGATGTGACGCGATTGTGTCGTGCATGAGCGAGTAGTAAGTTGCACGTCAAAAAATATGAGACGGCGCAATAACACAGGCGAATGAGATGAAACTGGCCATCGCAACTTTCAGAAATAATCTTATCACGGTTAATACAAAGGCGGCAGGTGCAGTATGATTATCTATAGGAGAAGTACTATTATATATATAGGTAATCACAAAACAAGCTAGACGTAGCTTATAAGCCAGTGATCTAGTTCTTCACTCTTACTATTGCTATTACGTAATTATACTATAAGTGACTGTCTATCTTCAATATGTAGGCAAGGATAGTTAGCATTCTTGGAGACCTGTAAAGAGACTCTAAGAGAGCATCGACCTTGGGTCTAAGAAGTATCGTTGGCTAAGAACTCGAACCCGTTCTAGTCGATATATTTTTCTGATTACGACTCTAGAGCTTGCGACGTCGGTGAATCGTAAAGGGGCTGCGTGGGGTTTAATGAGGCGAGAAAAAGGAGCGCTAAGTTAATAACTAACAAAGATTCCGAGCGTATTATCTCTTAAACTAGAGCTCCCTTTACCTAGAGAATAGTTCAATCAATTCTTACCGAATCAATTACATGCTGCTACGTACTAGTACGTGCTCCTGCGCACCCTTTGAAACTACATGCGACTTTGCACGACAGTACTACAATTATATAGTCTTACTGCAATTGAAGGTCTATTCTCAACACCTCGGTCGATACTAACCTTAGCCTATTACTGGGGTAGCTACTCACTTAAGTGTTTGAAGAAACAGGTTCTGAAGGGGGTTTTGCCTAGTTTCTTCACAAATCATATGCTGAATATGTACTAACATTCAAAGAGCGTTAGCCTAATTAGCTAATAGATGATCCACGTGAACATAGAGGGTGCCCTAAGCTTACATATGTTGAAGGGATAGTAACGACTGTATACATTGTTGTCTGATAAAAGGACAACTATAAAGGAGGGAGCCATATAAATATGTAAGGAATGTAGAGAAAAATAAGCAACCCTGATTGCGCACATGTAAATGAGTGTGTACTTAGCAGTGGCTAGTAGTATGCCGATCCTTCTCTGACTCCACTTCCTCAATCACTCTCCCAATCACTCTCCCAATCACTCTCCCAATCACTCTCCCAATCACTCTCCCAATCACTCTCCCAATCACTCTCCCAACCACTCTCCCAATTCCTTATATTCTGCTCGATTTCGATCCTAATCCCTCTTCTGATATCCTACTAAGTCTAAGTGAGTTGCCATGAAAGAAGAGTACAAGGGGTTCTCGCAACGGCCGGACATGTTTTTGCGCTTCTAGAACCGCAAGATTCCTTCATCTCTGGCGGGTCAAATATAAGGAAGTGCGTGTTTAGAGTATCTTGATCCCATTGGACTTGAACAGGCATCTTCATCTCATAGACACAGACTGCATCATGTGAAGGGAAGGTAAAGCAGAAATTGTGTATGGCCGTAGTGCTCGACTCGCCAACAGACCTCCTGGCTGTCACTAATCTTTCCGGGGAAAATTGATCGACATTTAGGTAATTATCCCAGACGACGGCCACGAACTCATTGTTTGGTTCATTCACTCCAATTTTGACTCTGAGTGACATTCAGCGATCAAATCTCGTAGTATCCGAACAAGAAAAGAATGCGTGGACTCCGCCAGTGAGGGGATTGCCGTACGTGAGAGTTCTAGGAGCCAACGAAGCAGGCGAAGCAGGCGAATCAGGAGCTTCACGAGCTTTGACGCGTTTAGAGGTGCCACAAATGGTATTTGCTTTGACAAGGTCTTGGAGTTCCAGATCCGTGTATATCCTGTTGAGCTCAAGTTCGACGAATTCTGGTACGTTACAACCCTGACGAGCGACGATCTCGGCGTTGACAGCTGCAGGAGGTGGTGCAGCCAGCACAACAGCGGCGCTGAGAAGAAGTACGATGAAAGACCGCATCATCTATTTGTTGTAAGCTATTGCTTGCAGTAAGATATAGAGTACAGTATGCTTACAACGCTTAGACTCTGCGAACAAAGTTGAGGTTGGTTCAGAGAGACGATTATTGGACGTGATCTTGATATTCGAGTTGAGAGCGTTGTTGAACTGTAGTTTGATCAATGTCGTGGAGACTTGCTTTATATATACAAAATTTTATGCTAAATAGCCGAAAATTCCGAAATGTTCACAGGCATGAGTTGATACATTGGTTACAAATGTAACAATGCCCGACAACCGACTCGAGCCTACTTCGTATATGCTCGAGTAAATGTTATTTCTTATTTTAGAACGCACTAAGTAAATAACGCATGCGGCATGCTTCGAAGTTGTCATTAGCTAGAATACCTGTAAGAGGGGTCTTCTAGGGAGTAGAACTCTACCTATGTCCCTGTCTACATTCTGAAATTTAATATATTCGAGCATATACGAAGTACAACTGGCATCGGTCTTGGTTATACTTTTTCTCTGCTCGAATAACATTCAATTCTTATATCAGTATATACTAAGTGAAGAAACGTAGACATCGAAGTAGTCATTAGCTAGAATGCCTGTAAGAGGCAGAGTCTTCTGGGGAGAATATACCTCTACCTAAGCCCCCGCCTATTTCATATATGCTCTAATTGATATTATTTTTTATGTCAGTGTATACTTCGTACATGGCCTGCTAAATGTTGACTCGCGTCAAATATAGACTACTCGAAGTAAATACTTAGTAATTCTGCGGCTATTAAGACGTAAGTAGAATACTCCTTCTATATTTGAGGTAATCTCTTTACTATATCTATTAAAAAGCATCGTCCGACGCATTGAGTATCAACAGCTAGAATGTTCATAAGAGGGAGTGTCTTCTGGAGCCTGAACGCTTGCCTATGCCCTTGCGTACGAACTGCTAAGTAGACAATGTATAGTTCGAAGTAGTTACTAGCTAGACTACCTATAAGAGGCAAAATCTCCTGCGGGTACAACCCTAAATATGCCCCTGCCTATACCCCAGAGATTTTTCATTTATTCGGGCACGCACGAACTATATCTGCCTTGATTGTCTGAGACTATGTGTATATATATCTCCGGAGCATCTACTACCCGCGCCCCTGTATGAACGTTGGAGCGGAAGTTTTGTAGGTTGGAGCCTTGCTTCTTAAGCCTTGTTTCTCAAACCCTAAGTAGTTATTGTAGTGGGTGTTTGGCCTCACTCCTTTCCCGCCTACTCAAAAGTAGAGGAAAGCGAGTTATGCGCAGTAAGCGAGTTATCCATAGCAAGCGAGTTATCAGCGCTTGATTTTAGTATGTTTCCCTACTAAAATCAAATCGGAATTCGCGATTCTCCTAACTTCTACATTTATCACTTGACGAAAAAAAGGTATTTTGTGATAGGAAAAAATTAATATTCAAGAAGCGTTGATTTATCGAATCACTGTTATACATCTACTTCTTACAGTTCTGTGATATTTCAATGACAAGAATAGTCTGGGTTTTGTGAAATTTTACAAGGGAAATCTTGCGAACTCTACAGGTAAGACACTAATTGAGCGCGGATAACTCGCTTCCCTCCAATTCCGGAGTCGGGATTTGGGTACGACCGAAGCACTCACTGTTATACCTTAGCAGATCCATAAGCATGAGCCAAAATCTGTTTTTTTTTTCTTTTCTTTTTTTCTTTTGCAAATAGTAAGAGTAGCCAAAGAAGGTTCGAAAGAGACTCGGGGCCCTGCTCGAGGATAAAATGAGCTATTACATAGACGCCCCTAGAAGCTACCTGCACAAGGTCTAGCTTTTTGTCCCTTCCAACGTTTTTTTATAAGGGGCATAGTAGCAATCGTTATTTCCGGTCAGCACTAGTGCTACACCCCTTCAAATATAGACGAACTAACTTGAGCTAATGAGTTCAGCCCTTCTAAGTTACAGAAGATCTATTGAGATCGTATCCGACGATTAACTAATATAACATAGAAAGTTTAGAAACTATCATCTAGTAGAAAGAGCGATACAAAGTTGCGGATACTGCTCTCTTCGCAAAAACAACTGAAAAGATAATTATCTAATACTAGTAGTAAATAGTGCAATCCGCTAGCTGTGCGGCTTCCAGTTATTTCACTGCAGACTGAGGTTATATACGAGTCATGTCTTGAGATCTTGAACTTTGATTCCTTAATAAGCAAGGCTATAAGTGTGTCCACAGATAAGGAGATATTATTACCGCCTATCTTGAGTATGAATGCTTATATTTTTTGTTATACTCAACATGAAGTATAGTTTTCAAGCTTTCGACATCTAATCTTATTTTAGTCGCAACCTCAGAGTTTATCGCAGATTCTGTCTTCGAGATACTTCTTATGTGCCCGAATAAACGTCATTTTTTATACCAGCGCGCACTCAGTAAATAACGCATATTTCGAGTTGTTCGCCGAGTAGAATAACTATAGGAGGCAGAACTGTCGAGGTGTATACCCTACCTATACCTTAGGAAATTAACGCTTGTTCGGCTATGTACGAACTACTTCCGGTGTATGCTCTAGTTAACGCAGTACTGTCTAAACAAAAGAGTTATATGTGCTATCTTCGCAGATTCTTGTTATTAGCTATAAAGGCTGCGAAGGCATCTTTCCTAGCTAAACGGCACGCGCAATTCATCCTGCTGACTCTTATGGGTGGATACCAAGGGGTCAAGGATCTTGAACAACCCGAGATAGTTGCGCCTGGATTGCCGAGTTCAACAAAACCGGTAATCTAGGGTCAGTCACCTTGGTCAGACGGGTTATTTGTCGCTGGTTGCCTCGAGTTCAGATAAATAAGCTCAGGGCCTTAGTATACTGTATTCGGAAATGAGCGAGCGTAGCAGCTCTGATGTTTAAAGACTGAAAACAGGATCAAGCTAAGAAAGTATCTGAAAATCTATCACGAACACTAAATTAATATATTAGAAGTATTTCGGAACTTATGTGCAACGCCAATCTCAATTTATGCATATCATATCGACTCGCCAGACTTCAGCTAGGTAACTTTGCAACCCAACTATTCAGTGATTAATATCTGTGTAAAAGAAAGCTCTTCTTGTCAACTTCATGATTACTATCAGCCATCTTTACAGGGAGTAAACATCCCCTTTGGATCACCACTACAATTTATTAGTGTTGTCCCATCAGGGCCATATCTGCCTGCAGGGCTAATGTTCTTCGCCGATTTCTTCGAATCGACACCTAATGTCAACCAGCCGAATAGTCCATCTTCAACTTTGTCACCCAGAAGAGAATATCTCATGATAGGATCGCTGGCTGCAGCTGCTTGAGCGAAGATGAAATCTGCAGAGTTAGTAGTCATAGGGAAAGTGTTAGACTTGTAAGCGGCAGTCTTCTCAATCTCGGTGGTCAGACTTTGGTCAAAGAATATCTGGCCGACGTGTGAAACTATAGTTCCGGTGAAGGTGTTATTTGGCAGAAGACTGTTTCCTATCAGCATTATGAAGACTAGATGGAATTGAGCTAGCTACATACAATCCGGTAAGATGGGTAGCAATATGATAATGGGTTGACCTTCCACCATAATGTCCGGCATAGAAAGTGGTAAACCTTGCAACACCATCTTCACTGGTAGGCTGAATTCCTCGCGCGAACGTTGTACTCGAAAGAGACTTGTCTGCAGTGCCTCCATTGGCCGTGGCGATGATTCCACTGTAGATACCAGTTGCGTTCGCATGCCAGAACTCTACATACACACTTGGAAGAGGCTTGCAGGTTGTAATATCAACGACCTGAACATCGAGAATCACATCTACACCCTTCTGACCTTATCTTTCTCGCGTAAATCCTCATGAACGACTTCGCCGATGACCCAGTAAGGTCCTTCGGTGATATGGGGGGTCAGAACGCATGAGCTATTAGCAAAAATTTTCGTATGCTTGCTGTCCGGGCCGAACATGGTCTTCGACATATGATCCGTCTTCAAAACTGTGGGTGCGTCTCTTTCTGTGAGCGAGCCTCGTGGCTTGAGAATACGTGGGTCCAATCTTGGAGTTAGCGACGTTGTTTGCTGCAGACATGCATCTCACCTGTGGAAAGACCCCTGATTTCTCTCTCGGATCTCAGAACTTCCATCCGCCTGTCGACTGTGCGTCGCTCGTGGCCGTCACTCCGAAGTATTTCAGTGCAATGACTAAGATCATTGGGTAGATGTGCGGCTTGGAACGCAGCTATGTGCTCTCTAGCCTCATTTCTGTGGTCAGCACCAGGGTGTGCGTTGCTGAGTGATACGAGAAGACCAATAGTGGTCACTATCAGTTCTGAAGGGTACATTTTCGAAAATACTTCAAGTTAAGAAGTGACTGTGGGAAAGCACAACGAATTTTGGACGAAGCGACACGTCTTTAACGGATACTTGCCCAGCACAACCGCAGCTTCGATGAAACTTCCATCTGGCTCCTATCGCCGGCTGAGTGATAATATTTCGGAAGTACGGCGATTGGTTTCCGATCAAGATTAACTGGCGAATCGTTTTCAATCGTGTAAGAAGCATGATATCTGTTTCGAAGGCGGTAGTGAAGGGGATCTTATCCGTCTCTTCTACATACAGCCGTTACCTTATCTATCGGGAGGTGCAGCTAATACGACAGCTACAGTTGCCGCAACTGCCGAGAGCCTGCGATACTGCCAAAAAAGGGAAACACGATGACCAGAATGAGGATGGGATGTATGACGGCAGATTTGTAATATGCTGATACCTGTAGCCTGTAAGGGTTCTTCATCAATTATTATGAATTTCTCTGGGGTGATACGCCGGTACACGAGGCGAAGCTGGCCTAATTTGTCTCCAATCTGCAGGGTTTTATTCCTCATATACGAAGCTATTAATCAAAGTCATTGGATTATTGTGGGACACTCGACAAGATAGCCTGCTCCTTCGCATTGATGAATTACGAGGTCATCACAGCATATTGTGGTAAGTTTTAATTAATTTCGCCGGTTACAACTTTGTCTAATCTCGATGTTGCTGGCACGGTCATTAAGAGCTTAGTGGGGAATATAGATGGAGCTAAGGTACAGGATTAAATATTGTCTTTCAGCCGAGGAGAACTCGGTCACTTATCTTGCATTCTCTGTCAAACTGAACAAGCTGCTTCTGAAGCATTTGAGCTCAGGCCCTTCTGCATGGAGAAATGACAACTCAATACTGTTTTGAGAGATCTGTATGGGGTTTTTGGTCTTCTATGGTTTGTATATCTTCTTCCAGGCGCCCTTCTCTGAATCCGGCTGCGAACTTTTTCCGTCAATTCTATTGTTTGGTAAGTGCTCGCAGACAAGTGGAACGTGGTCTGATACCAACGAAATATTAGTATGGTACCCCGCACCCGCGGCTGGAAATGCTTGACAAGCTTGAGGTTCTTGTTGAGCTTGGCGAATGAAAAGGGATGCTCACTCGGGGTAACGCCCTGTTCAAGTGGCGCGGGAGTGCACACTGCATCATGTCTGCATCGTGGACCTGTAAGGCGAAGCCCCCCTAGTAACCTGTGATGTACATTCGGGAATACAACCCCAATCAGGATCATTGTTTGTTTCTGGAGATTGGTATGGCAGGCTGTAGCTGACAGTATTGCCATGCAAGTAAGATCAGATCAAAAAGTGGTCTTCGACTGGGCCTATATGTTTGAGGGCACGTCTGCGGCTTTCGCAGGTTCGATCTAACTCAACCAGTTTCCCGGAATCTGAGGGGATTTGAGAAAGAATCACACACCTCACAAAATGGTCTTCTTCAAGCAAATTCTGGTGCTTGCCCTTGGAGGCTTACAGCTTGGAGAGGCTATGGCACCACGAAAGCCGTGTGCTACTACATGTGCCACCATTTCCAAAAGACGAGAATGGTATATCATCGACCTCTTACTACGATTAGTAGTTAACACGTGCCTAGGGTAAAAATGCCCGACGCCGACAAGAAGGCTTACATCGCCGCAGAACAATGCCTCTTCAAAGCGCCTGCGAAGCTTAACAAACTACCTGGCGCAATGACTCGATGGGATGAGTTTGCATCTTTGCATCAGATCATGGCTCTTCAGATCCATAGCACGGGAACTTTCCTGCCATTCCATCGCTACTTCCTCCATGTACACGAGGCTCTTCTGGCCGAGTGCGGATATACTGGCGGACTTGCATAAGTCGAAGAACAGATCACGTCAACGTGGTCAACTCATTTCAAAAACTAAAACCGATCTAACTAATATAGGTGGTGGGATGAGTCCAAAGATGCTGGCAAATTTTCCGAAGCCAAAATTTTCGACAAAACGCTCGGATTTGGTGGAAGCGGCACTGCTGCGAGTACTTGCGTGCCCGACGGCCCGTATACTGGTCTCACTGTCAACATTGGTAAAGGATTTCTGACGCAACCTCGCTGTATCAACCGTGTTATTACGGATTCTTTCAGTGCGCAGTGCGACGCAGCTGCTGTCACGAAAGCCATCAGCGGCAAAAGCTACGCTGAATCATGGTTGGCCATCTATATGGGTCCTCATCTTTACGGACATATTGCACTAGCGATGATGGTAAGTAACTCAAGACTGCAGTGCTCCTCCTTCCTGCCTTCGAATACAATTGACTGATTTCTTCCCCAGGATGGAGATTCCATTACATCTGCGGGAGATCCACTCTTCCAGATGCATCATGGTTTTGTAGACAAGATGTGGGCTGATTGGCAAAAGAAAGACCTCGCCAACAGATTGACTGATATGAGTGGACCCAACGCCATGGATCCAGCTGTAGGCTTTATTGAATTTGGCGGAGGCGTCGAGGAGCAATCCAAAATGTGGGGCAAGCCGACCGCTGCCAT
The DNA here is from genome assembly GCA_014282315.1 of Neospermospora avenae. Taxonomy (NCBI): domain Eukaryota; kingdom Fungi; phylum Ascomycota; class Leotiomycetes; order Helotiales; family Ploettnerulaceae; genus Neospermospora; species Neospermospora avenae. The sequence continues at coordinate 12,439 of JACBAH010007261.1, read as the reverse complement.
GCTAGCACTCACTCCAGATCCAGCACAGGGAGACAACGGAAGTAAGAACGTGACCCTCAATCATGTACTGTCTTCTTTTGGAATTATTCCAGACACAACTGTTAAGGAGATCATGGACATCCAGGGAGGATATCTGTGTTATGAGTATGTGTGAGCCTCTGGAAGGAGGGTAAGCAATATTTGTTCAAATAGATAGCATAACAATTTTAGTATCGAAACTTATCAAATGCTGAGAGTTTTTGAGCTAGGTTATTATCGTGTATTCATGATAATCACTACCCGGGCGATAACTGTTGACACCGCACTCCTTAGTCTCGGTTAAGCGAATTTGACCCCGCACGCATCCTCCTTCTCCTCTTGCCCACACCCCATCTTCACGTAAGTCCAAGAAACCATCTTCCTTTCACATTTCCATCGATCGCTTAGTCACATCTTCACGCTTCAACCTCGTGATTCGCCGAGAAATATAGGGAAGGTACAATGTCGACAAAGAGAGCCATCTGATCTGCCCCATTCCTTTTCTTCACGCGCCCGAATCAATTAACATAACGGTTGCAGCTCCCCTTGACGAAGTTCTTCACTTCAATTAAGTCGCCATCGAGCGGCTCACCAAAGCCGTGAAGTGCTCGTGCTCCAAGTCCGGACATCAGGCTCTGGTTCATGCTCCTATTGTTTCTCGCATCTTGATCTGGTATCAACAAGCAGCTGGGACTGCAGGGGGCACGACATGCGCATCTCGACCAGTCGCGTTGGTCGAGTCTTCACTTTCTCCAGACTCACCACCAATGTTCCCAGAAGATGAACTTGGGTCCGAGTCTTTAGCAAAAACGACAGGCTTTACAGTTGACCGAATGCCTCTGTCGTGCGGAACATTCATGGTTGAAGACGAGAATATGCAAGCCGCACTCTGGTATCAACTGATCCTCAGAGAGCTTGGAAGATTAGCTGGGCTCATTGGACTGTTTACGACTCACGAAGGGGCCGAAGGCGTCAATGCATTGTACGTTAGCCTCGGATCTTGGCTCCAGACTGAGTATTTAAGGATTTTGAAGAACCTGAAAACAAGTTTCGGAATAGACAATGATGAGCGCTTGGGACGTGTCGAATCGCTTCAATTTACTTTTACCGGAGTACAAGTTTGAGGATATGGAGGAGATCCTTACTGAAGTGTGGAAAGGAAAACCTCGAATTCTGCTATGCGGCAGCCAGAATGGAATGAAGAGCGGACAATGTCCGATATGATGGTGTCGGGACCGCATGAGACATCAAAGGGGATTCTAAGCCTTTTCCATAAACTACCTTGTATCTATCGACTAGAAGTATAATTTCATGTTAGACATTTAGAAGATTTCTGGGAATATCCCTCTGCGACAAACGTCAATCCCTAGGTAAGCTTTCTTCCTCTTCGGTTCAGATCTCCCTTCGAGCGCCAGGTTCCAATTTTCCTAGCTTATTACAGAACCAAAGAGGGTATTGTGAAGCCCTTCGTCTGGCCTGAAAATCTAGCAGTCTGAGAAGTGTGCTCGATCTCAAGTTGATTACACTGCTATGTTTTTGGAATTTGCGTCTGGGCACGAAATCCAAGATTCAGGGGCCAGGATCCTGGCTTTGTGCGCTAAAACCAACGGTTCGGCTACGTCATTGTAGCGGCGCGTTCCACGCGTCCTCCAGAGGAAACGGGAATGGCTACAGTACCTCGGCTGCACAACACACCAACAGCAATTGACTCCCACAGACCTGTATCCCAAATCACCATGCCGAGTATCGAAGACTTTGAAGCCAGCCGTCTGGAGAATATAACTCGCAATGGAGCGCTTCTCGAAACCCTTGGGGTCAATCGACGAGCCAAAAGCATTCGCGAGGAGGCAGAGATTGCCCAGCCAGTGAAGAAGAGGAGGAAGGTCGAGAAAGTGGTCTCAGATGTGAGGCCGTCTCGAACATCGGCAAGAATTGCATCTGCGCCTTCGCAGCCTATTTACGACGAGAACAAACTCGAACGTCTTCCAGTAGAGCGTACGAAGCCGCGAGCGAAGCCAGGCAAAGGACGGAGACCTGCTACTGTGAAGGAGGAAGAGGTGGAACGAGAACACAAGCCCTCCCCCTCCGTGCCAATTGGAAATCTGGAGGAGCTCCAGGAATCATGGACGGCATGGGAGCCGGTTGCTTCTGCACCCACACGCAGTGAAGCTGGAGTCTTCCACTTCGAATCGCATCACGATTTCACACCAAATAAATCACCAGAGGAGATGCTTCGCGAAGGTTGTTTTGGAGGTTCCTACTTCCGCCCTCTGTTCTCCAAGTACCTAGGCATAACAATTTCAGACGATTACCGCGAACTTCCTGCTTCATGGACCGATGGCCTGAACATCTGCAACTACCTCACATCTCCCACCTACGACCCAGACATCAACAAATACAAAGCAGCCTGCGGCCAAACAATCGAGCAGTGGGAGCTAGCAGGCTGGATAAACCACACCTACGACGTGCGCGGTTGGTTCCAATGGTACTGTCGCTTCTTCATGGGTCGACGCTGTCCGGATGACGATAGACAAGTCTCGAGATGGAAGAAATGCGTTGTTGCTTCGGGAAGATGGAGACGCATGTTGCTGAAGAAGTATGTGAGTGCGGGTGTTAGAGATGTTTTCGATGATGGGGAGGAGGAGGATCAAGAGGAGGTTAGTCCGGTCATGCATCAGACTTGTCACCATTGGGCTTTTTGCGTTACGCAGGAGGTGTTGGATGAGTATTGGAGGACGGGGAATTGAGGTACTGATTGAGAATGATGCTTTTCGATAGTGGACTAAAATCTGCCGGTATGGCTCAAGTTTCGGTCACTACAGCAAGCTCTATGGTAGAATTTCTTGTGGTGACTTTCGCTTCGAAGAGCCGTGCTGTATTGGTGGCGAGGCTGGACTTCGTCGAACAAGGAGCCAAGACTTCATATTCCTACCTAATCGCCGGCACGCGCGCTTCTTTTGTAAAGGTTAGCAAAGCATTCACTATACATGAGTCTTCGCCGGCACCCTCGACATTGCGGAATCGCGACATCCGATCGGATATAAAATCCACGAACTCGTCCCTAAAACGACCTTCGACTTCTTGACACAGATACATACCACGTCTTCGATCTCCTCCAAAGTTTCTTCGAGGACAGTAGCTGAGAACATAAACAAATGTCGACATCACGACACCATCCCCTATGCTGCGAGTCCCGGATGTACAACCCGGCGAGATGTCGCACCTCATGACCGATACTCAAGCTATCCAGTTCTTCCAGGACGTCGCTGCTCATGTAAGTATACGTATCTCATATCACTGCCACGATTTTACTTGCCTACCAAGTGTAGTTAAGGGGTCCTAACTAACGTCATCAGCTAAGTTACTTCTACGGCGAGATCACTCAAGCCTACATGGATAATCCCGATGGGGCTTTGGCAGAGATGAGAGCTGTGTGGGTTCGACAGCTGAACTTGTCGCCAACTGGCAAGTCACCATCATCCAGCTCATCGAAGCCGACGCAAACCAAGCCAACCCCTCCCGTTCCCCCACCAGGTATCAATGTCTACACTCCGGGCTACAATCGTGGCGACGTGTGGCCCACCGATGCCGATCGAATCATTGACGAACATACCGAGATTCTTAAGTTGGCTGCGTTGCTGTAAAAGCACGCTACCCGCCTGGAGTTCAAGAAGGAAAATGACATCAAGTACATGATTCCGCATATAATTGGGCTAGTTCCGCGCGTAGTCGATTTGGAAAACAATAAGATATCGAACAGCAAGTACATTGAGATAGCACCAGATTTGTCCAGGACGGCGAGAAATTCCCTCATCTTTGGTCGTACGGTTTTGGCAGAGGTCCGAATTGAGTTTATGCGTTTGCCGGCGGAAAACGGCTACTAGGTAGAGGGAGATATTGCTTTTTAGGGGGAAGATATTTGGTTTTTCGTCTTTGCCCATCGAAGGATTCGATGCGCTTGCACTCGGATGGCTCGAGAAGTCACCTCTACGGAATGGTTGCTTCTCTGAGATGCTTGACAAGGTCGATACCCTTCCTCATTTTCTTTTCTCTTGATCATCTTTGCGCATGTCGGGGATGGCGCTACCCTCCGGTATGGCAGGAGGATTTTCGAATAGTCTCTAGTTTCGCGCCTATTCTAGCAACTCTAGCGTCTGTAAGGCAATGTGAAATGCAATTGCTTTCCACAATACTCTATGTGCACAAAACTTCATATGCTGCTGTCGTGAACATGCTGAGATGCTTTCTCCAACTATCTGTCCACCCAATCACCCTTATCACCTCTAGTTAAACACCGTCTTTAGCGCCTCATCTAGTGGGATGCCCAGGCCCCCTGCACTCCATAACAGCCACTCCCTCACCTCTCTTCGTCTCAAGAACATCCATCCCCAAAGCCCTCTCACAAAACGGCACGCTCCTCTCCCAGTCCCCCGGGAACAGGATACTCCTTCTAAGATGCGGCATCGCATCGAAAACCTCTTGAACACATTCCACAAGCCATGTTCCTAGGCCGTGTCCTTGGTGCAGGGGCGAGATATGGACCTTTGTTAGGTACGCGAAATTGACTTATCTGTGACGAGACGGGCGAGGCCCACGAATTTGGGAGAAGAAAGAGTATCTATTGCTGTTGTTGGGTTGAAGTGTCGATGATTTTGTAGAGTCCAAGGCACAGAGAGTTGTGTAGAGTTTCTCGCATGGCTTCTTCCGGGAGAGGGTGCACCAGTACATTTCTGGGGATGCGAATGCAACGTTCAGTTCTGGGATGGAGATGAGTGATAGATCCATGCTGATAAGGTAGTTATCGGTTTCCTAATCTCGGGGGAGGATTGAGAGGCCATCTGGGAATAGTGAGTTTCTTGATACTGGGTCGGAGGTACGCAGATGGGGTCTGTCTGGCTATTTGGGATTCGCACTGAGAATAAGAACGGAGGGATCTCATTTTCTGTGAAATGGACTAGTTCCTTATGGTTTTGAGCTTCATCATTGTCGATTAAAGGCGTTCATGGAAATGACTCATCTGTGTCATTCTGTTCTGTGCAAGCCTGAATCTGTGGCATCAACAACGATAGTAGGATGAGATCCAAAAGAAGCTGCACGTCCGACAGGCAATTAGCTTTTTTGGAATAATCTGGTACTCTGGCTTTTGATCATGGAGAAGTCTTGATCAGTAGAGATTTTCGCGGACGTTGATGGTACTGCTTTCAGTGAGGAAGGACTTTCCTGCGTCGCTCGAACTTCAGCTTTCCACGTTTTCTTGGACTGCTACCAGGCTACATTTAGATACATTGGATAATAACACTTCGATTGATAGGTCTTGAATGTTGTTTTTGGTCTCAAGCGGCTCAACCTGGATGTCCAGAGGTTGATGGCCTGGGACTGTAAACAGACTCTCGGTTGAGGGCGGGCCCACTATTTTGTTTGCCACCAAGAATCTCCTCCCATCGGGCTGGCAGACTCGACGAGATCCACATGCCTCTTCGAGTGTTGGATGGGAGTGAGCCTTAGGTATCAAACCCGTGTAACGGGAACGGGGTTCGGCACAGTTCGAGAATTCGGCAAAAGAAAATGCCGCCAGGAATCTAGAGACATCTAAATCTCACCATAACAAGGGAACAAAGGGTGCCAACCAACATATATCCTTCGGCTACCAATGCAAAGCTCAACTGGTTCATGTCCATCATCTTCTTCTTCATCCTCTCTTCTGCAGGAGAATTCGGCATTCGGAGCGGACAGTTGATCACGTGATTTTCCGACAAATTCCCCAGCGCTCGACGTTGATTTCGATTACCGCGCTTCCCATTGGCCCATCGGCTCTCCACTGCGCTCTAACCTAGCTTTATTCCCGAGGTCAAACAATTGCCATCGATCGACGACGTCTATATTGTGACACCCACATCTCGCGCTTCTTCATTGACGCCGACGACCTCGCCCTCGCCTCACCACCTCACAACCTCCTCACATCAACCATCACGCACTGATTGATTGAAAGACATCACACATCGAACAACAATACTTAACTACGTACTGCGACTGAACGTGTGCCACGCATTAAACTCCACTCCACAACACCACACAACACAATACACACGATGGCATCTCTCCGCACGACCTCGCGCCTCTTCGCGGCGGCGAGGCCAGCATTCAGAGCCCCCGCTTCCATGCGAGGAATGGCCTCTGTAGCCGCACCCAGCGTGGTCCCTCCTTCGCAGACCAGCAACATCAAGGAGCCATCCATCGATCCCGAAGCCAAGACCAAGACCTTTCACATCTACCGCTGGAACCCTGATGAGCCAACCTCGAAGCCTCGCATGCAGAGCTACACATTGGACCTGAACAAGACCGGTCCCATGATGCTGGATGCGTTGATCCGGATCAAGAATGAGGTCGATCCCACTCTGACGTTCAGACGGAGTTGCAGAGAGGGCATCTGCGGAAGCTGCGCGATGAATATTGATGGAGTTAACACTTTGGCTTGTTTGTGTAAGTTCCTCCTCTCTCACACACAATCGAGGCACCGAACGAGTATTAATGAGGTCTACAGGCCGTATTCCAACAGACACCAAGCAAGAGACCAAGATCTACCCCCTCCCCCACACTTACGTCGTCAAGGACATCGTCCCAGATTTGACCCTCTTCTACAAGCAATACAAGTCCATCAAGCCCTACCTCCAGCACGAAGGCAAGGGCCCCAACAACAAGGAATACCTCCAGACCAAGGAGGAGCGCAAGAAGCTTGACGGTCTCTACGAATGCATTCTCTGCGCCTGCTGCTCGACTTCTTGCCCCTCTTACTGGTGGAACTCGGAGGAGTACCTCGGCCCTGCTGTCTTGATGCAGAGTTACAGATGGTTGGCGGATTCCAGAGATCAGAAGAAGGAGGAGCGAAAGGCGGCGCTGGATAACAGTATGAGTGTGTATCGTTGCCACACTATCTTGAACTGCTCGAGAACGTGTCCTAAGGGATTGAACCCTGGCTTAGCGATTGCCGAGATCAAGAAGGAGTTAGCTTTCTAAAGAGCTTGTATTTGATAGGGGGACTGGAGACGAGTATGGTATAATCGATCGCCTGAAACATGTTAGTTGGTTCGCGAGATCGCAATTTGGCGGGCGTTGTGGGCTGATGGCATAATGTTTCGATTATGCAGCCGTGTAGATATGAGTTCACCGCATTGAATTATTATTTCTTCCTTTCAAGGCTCCTTCTGTATGCTTCATGGAAACATTCTCCTGCTCCGGTTCGTGATCCTAATGGTTGTCCACTTGGCGACTGACTCGGGTCGGATCCCCTGCTGGCACATTCATTTCAAGTTGCCATCGTACAGTCCCCCAGGAATTCTCCTCTGCTTCACACATGATGTTACTCGATTCTTGCACGTGTGTTCTGTTCATGTCACTTCGTATTCTCTTCTTGCTACCAATCTCGCACCATTGTTTTAATTGTTCAATTCAAAATGTTGTTCTCCTACGTTGCTTCCACTTCCATTGCCAGCCGTTAGCCGCCGTCGATACGTGGACATCCATCGTCACATGTAGCCCTTCTTCTCTTCCACCCGCTTCCATTACCACACTTTGCTCTCCTTCGTTGTTTCCAATCCCACTTCTGCTTCTTGTCCTCTCGCCTGTGTCAAATCCCCAATACCATATCTTATTCTCCACATTTCATCGTAACGGTTTGGCCGTAATGCCGTGCTCGGTCTGCAACTCCTTCTCAAACAAACCCTTCAGACAGACAGTGGTACATCCTTATGAACCTGCCGGCTTTGCCCCTGTCGAAGCCGTTCCCGTACCCACGAATACAACGAGCACAGCAGCGTAGGCGGCGGTACATCCGATAATGTCCTTGTTCTGAGAATCTTTCATACGCCAGGCCAGCGCGACGGCCACTGCAACGACAAACACTGAAGTAGTCACCAGGCTCGTCGTCTTCCCTTCATGCAAAGTCATGATAAGCATTGGAACGATTAGGGCCAGTCCACCGAAGAGAGCCATATATAGGCGAGAGAGGAATGCATCGTTAGCCTCGTTTTTAAATTTTCCCGCCCGTCTCTGTTCGCTTTGTTCATGCCATCCAGGAGATTGTGGTAATCTGGCATGTATACCATGTTGAATAGTTCAGACGCCTTGAGTCCGTCGATCTGGGTTTTCAAGTGTTTGGTCTCATCCTCGGTCCATAGTTTTGCTTGTTGGTTGATTTCTAGAGCGACTGCTAGTATGGCTCTCTCATTCGCTGTCGGTCGCCACCGATCTTCCCAACGCGAGTAAAGATTCTCCAACAGAGATAGGGTATCTCCAGACAAATCTGAGGATCTTTTGAATGCATGGTAGCTTTTGATCGCGCTTGCTATCATTTCACAGAATCAGCCTACGAAGAGTGTGATAATTGTGAACTAAAGGCATAGTCGATATACTCACTATGATTCTCAAGATCGAGGTGTAATTGATTATCTGGACGTATTTTCGCTAACACTTGAAACCCGTCGGAAATTGATCTTAGACTAAGCTCTATATAAGTCTGGACTTGCGTGGCTCAAGCAATTTTTGAAGTGGTCTCAAGCTAGGATATTCGTAGGGATTAGTAGCGACATGGCGAATGATCTCATGCTTCACAATCTTGAAACGGGCATCAGCAATGTTGTTCAAGTGCAAGAATTGTAGTAGAGACTGAAATCCAGATTTAGATAGCATGGACACGACACAGTCACAGTCTTGCAGGAGCCTTTTGCAGTCATCGGGGGTGAGTCTTGGAGCAGCTCCTAGTGATTCACCTCGATCTCCCCCGAGAACTGGTCCAGAATCCGACACAGGAGCAGCAGATACATTTCCAATTGTCGCCGGCGCATCTGCCTCGTTCTCGACTACGCTCGAGAGCAGTAGGCCCCGTGATGTTTATCACAGGATCGGTCTCAGTCGAGCTTGGAACGGGAACAGCCCCTGTCATGTTCATCTCCAGATCGGCTTCTGGGGTTGGTGCGGACATTGCTTCGCTTGTGCAGTGACTCGGACTTGAGGATTATCTGCTAGATGTAGTGCGAAAAGTGGTGTGGAAGAACAGGGAGGACGTCAGGAAAGCAAGTTCAGCCTTACCGTTGGCATCTTCGGCTGCTGTGCTTAAGCGCCCTGGTTCGGGTGACACGACATTCAGCTGCGGCTGAACTTGTCAACAGAGAGGAAGCATGTGATAATCATACCTAGAATATCCAAGAAACAGAGCACAAGTTCCCACTCCATATGGCTTGTTTGGGAACTTTGAATCGAGTGATGTTACCCAGATATTGTTTAATGTTCTCGCTAATACGAAGCGAGGATACACAACGGGTTGCTGCAGACTGGAACTCATTCTCGCCGTTACTGTGCTACATGTCGAGTCGACACAAGAAAACATGGAACCGAGCGGACTAAACTATTTTTCCATAAGAAGCTAGGTCAATCGTGCTTCGAAACAGGTATAGTGGGAAGGTACCTCCCACCATTAGCTAGTTCTCTCAGTCAGCGCCAACTGTATAGTTGGTACTCCTCGCATATAGTAGCAATTCAGACCTTTGATATCATCTGGCTTGCCGACAACAGGTCACAGTTCACGGATATGACAATCGACTACTTTAGATAATTCAGCCGCAAATGTATTCAAGTCAGTGACGTCCGGATCGCTTAATCGACACAGCAGATAACCTCGTGCTTCTATGCCTGCGAGACGAATCTCCTCTAATGTCTACGGAAATCGCCGTTCTTCTTGCTCAATAACAGAGTTCGAAAATGGACATGCACTACAATACAGATGATATCCCCCCTCTTCTATGGCGATAGACACCCAAAGTCTTATGAATTAGTCTGGAACGAGCCGAGATGTCGAAGCACTTGTATGTACGAGTCACGAGTACTATCAATTATCTCAATACAGGAATCGGAACTCTGAATCCCACTATGCGCAGCTAGTCGGGGAAGACGGGCGGACAGTAATGGTGCTCGGAAGGAGGATATGAGGATTTCGTTCCTTGCTAGATGGGTTTGTACACTTTCTTGCGGTGAGTGAAATGAAAGTGATGATGGTTTTGGTTTGGGTGTTGGTGTGTTGGTGTGTGCTGGTGAGTAGTGCGTCGTGAGTTGGCTGTACTCACTTACTCCTGCTGGGTAGGTGAGATGAGGTGACATTCGCACATTCTGTGAAAGGGAGCGGATATCAGTCTATGCTACACTGGATGAGCTGAAGAGAAGAAGCATAAGAAATGATTTGACAGGTGATGGATATAGAACAGAAATCGACTGATCTGCTCATTTGAGAATGTTGCATTCAACGTGGTATATCGGCCTAGCTCCTGTTCTGTTCTGTTCATACAAGCAACCTCGTCGCGCTCATGATCGAGCCAAGAGTGTTCATCCGATTACCAAAAGAGAAGTCTCGCTTATTTCAATATTTCAATGCATCATTCATTCTCCCATGAGATCGCTCCAAAACGCCTTACAAAAATGCATCAAAGCCCTTCCGATCCAACCGGTACACCTTATAGCATGACCTACACCTCGCCACCATCACCTTGCCATTCTAGGACGCATCTCTTCGGATTCCGGGTATCATATCAATTCGCAGTATCCAAATTCGCAATAAAATCGGCAATGCTCTCGAAATACCCCTCTTCCACCACGCTACTATTATGGTCTCCTCCCGGTAAAGGTTTCCATACTTTTGTGGGTGTTTGGCAGATCTCGAAGAGGCGGCGCATGTGCGAAGGTCTGTATTTCCTGTCAGCGACAATTCCAAGCAAAAGAAGCATGCAGGATAACGGTTTGGAACAGGTGGGTTTTGAAGGACTTGTCAGAGATTCTCAAGGTTGTATAAGCAGGTCCCTTGCGGGATCAGGTTTTGTGGATGGAATATTGGGTCATCATTCAAGTTTTCCTTTCTGTCCTTCGCGAAAGAGGAATAAGAAAAAGAGGGAGAACATATAGGAGAGTAGAGGAGAGCTTACGGTACTATTTCGTCTTGCAAACCAGAGAGGAACAGGATTGGAACCTCCGTGATCGCAGGAAGATATGTGTCGGAAGCCCAAACCTGATGGCAGAGCAGCGTAAGATATTTTGCAGGTGGGATGATCCTGCGTATCCACTCGTTAGCTCCCTTTTCATAGCTAATTCCGAGGTCCCTTCCCAGCTCCACATCCACGCAAACTCGCAAGGGTCCTCAAAGCGGTAATACGTACGAAGGGATCAGCTTCCGCATACTCAGAAACGTATTCTCCAACACCAACCCCACCAGCCTCTTGTCATTCTGATTCCTCTTCACCAGCTGTATACTAACCGCTCCGCCCAAACTCTGTCCGTAAACCACAATATCATTCTGTCTCGTCTCTGCCCTGCTTCTTAAATAATCATACCCCGTTTGCGCATCGATCATGAGGCCCGTCTCATCAGGACTACCCGTAGATAATCCGTAGCCTCTGTATTCGAGCATGAGGACCGAACAGCCTATCTGGTGAACGAGCATGCGCGCGATGGGAATCCGGTGCCCGATGTTACCGGCGTTGCCGTGGAACATGAGGACAGTGACGTTGGCGTGTTTGGAGGGAAAGGAGGTCTTCATAGGGCGGATGTAGAACGCCGAGAGGTTCTCGCCGTCGGGGGTGGGGATCATGAGGTCTTCGAAGTCGGTGATGCCGAATTGGGAGGGTCGCGGGACTTCGGTGCGGGCGTCGTTGGGGATGTGGGAGGGATATATGAGAGCTCTGTTGTAAAGAATGGATCAGCATGCGATGCGCCGGTTGTAGAAAGCTGTAGATAGATAGATGCGCCGGTTGTAGAGGCAGTAGATATACATAGATGCGCCGGTTGCAGAAAGCTGTAGATATAGAAAGATGGAGGTAGACATACTTCTGTTTGAAATACAGCAGCGAGCTCAACGCAGCCGCGATGCCCTGCGGCAGGTGTAAGTAGCTTTCCAACAAACACATGGTGTTGAGCATTGCCCGGGATCAAGATTCAAGATCAAGATCAGGATCAAGTAGGTAGGCAAGGTAGGTAAGGTAGGCAAGTATATACCGAAGACACCAGGACTGGGAGGCGCATGTAGCTATAGACACTGCCTGCGACTCCAGAGGCCTGCTGTAGGTAGCTGCTGGAACTCTCTTGGGAGGACATTCTGGAAGAGAGGAGGAGAGCGTGGTGGGTAGTGGTGGTGCGGTGCGGCGCGGTGAGCAGAGGGGAGGAGAGGAGAGGAGAGGACTGGAGGACAGAGGTAAAAGAGGCTGGCGGTGGGAGTGTTTCGGGTGTGTTTGCTGCCTTGCTTGCAATACTGGCTCTGTGCGAGCGCGGATTCTGGGATGTTGTTGTCAAAGTGGGCGCGGATCAGTTGCGGATCGGATCGGGTCGTGGCTTTTGGTCTCAGAAGGCTGGCCCAAGTTGGTTTGAGATGGGTTGGGTGGGCTCGGTT
>JACBAH010007260.1:0-24887 GCA_014282315.1 Neospermospora avenae | reverse complement strand
CTCCCTCCCCTCCACCTTCCTCCACACCCAAAAAGTTCTGCTTACACCTCACCACCGCCCTCCGTCTCTGCAAGTCCAGATTAACAGTTTCACCCCACGCTCTAGCAGTCTCTTGAACACACCCATATCCATCCATACCCTCCTCTTCAATACCCATCATCCACTCCCCAATCCTCCCAGCCAACAGCGAGTCATACATCCATTCCCTTCGATGAGAGGACAGCAACAAGGAAATAGCTTGTCTGCGAAGATTGATTGAGCGGCATTTCGTGGCAATCAGGAAGAGAGGCGCGATTGTGCGGGAGTCGGGTGTGAAGAGCTCTAACTCTACAAGGGAAAAGTCTATTAGCTCGATTTCGTAGATAAGAGTCGAAGGATTTGTGGCTGTGCTTGGTATTTGGAGGATTTCGGTGATTTTGTCAAGAATGATCCTTCTGAAATCCAGAAGTTGGAACTGAGTAAAGGGTTACGTACCATAAGCACAGGGATTTCCAGCCGCTTCATACTCCAACGCCTCTCTCGAGACATCGAAGAGGAACTCGAAATACGGCAATAGCTCATCGCAGCTTGTTTCTGGAGCCCCGAGTGAGGAAGTCAACCTGATCAATAAAACCGTAGAATACAGTTTCAGTGATTCGGGCCTAGATAGTGGATGACAAATCAGATCCGGCTCGATCTCTAGCATCAGGGCATCCATCAAGTTATGAAGTTGGTGGATTTGCTCGATCAGGTAGTCTCGTGTGCGCAGGATATAGGACGGGATTTGAGACGGGGAGAAATGTGAGTATCTCGCAGAGTGGTAGAAGAAATTATATCCTGCTTGCACAACGACGTTCCTCGTATCTCTCGCTTCTTCAACGCTCCCAAAGCGTGTTGGCAGGATAAAATTCGGCGAACATTGCTCGAGGGCGATGTACGTCCTGTTCTCTTCGAAGCCCATCGCGCAGAGTGCTTGCATATCTAGACGCAGGAACATAGCTGCGATCTGGTCTTCTTCGCTGCTCCTCGATGTTACTACGGCTGGGACGATGATGGAGGCTGTGGACATGATATCCCTCGCATGTCTAATGTGCTGTAACGCGAACCCTCCATTCCCGATGAAATTATCGAAGAAAGCGAGCACAAGACACGATATCACCGTTGCACGGACGCATTTCCCATGTTGAGTAATATCCATAAATTGCCGAAGGCCTTGAATGGCTTTCTCGTACTGCTGAAGAGCGAATTCTCGATGTGTGCCGTGGGAGGTATCCATGCGGTAGCTACCACATAACGATCTGTCGGTGCTCTTCGCTAGGGCACCGATGGCTACGAGGCCGTGACGGACGGAGAAGTTGGTGTGAGATTCTTGGAGAGCTACGCCGCGCCAGAAGAAGGTATCGTGGCCTTGAAGGTGGATCGAGACATCGTCGATGAAGGATTGGAAATAGCGCTGCTCCTCTTCGTACAGGTCCAGAGATACTGATGGGACGAAGAGCGAGACTGTTGGTGAACAAGATTGGGAAGATGATGTAGAGATGGCGCCCCAGGATTGAGATGAAGATGTTGAGATGGATCGAGGTCGGATGGGGGCTAATGCCAGTGGAGTTGCGGAAGGTAGTTGGACAACATGATCGTAGCCATCGCAATGCCATCCTGACTTAACACAGCGATGACAACTTGGTTTTTCCTCTCCACATTTCAATCTCCTGATCCTGTTTTTGGACTTTAGTAATGCGAGGTACGAAGCGGCACGGGGACGACGTACTTGCAAGTGACGCAACCAGTTTTACTCCTCGGTGTAGAAGCCCTCTTCCTCGTTCGATGGGGTACTTTTAGACTTGCGTTCTCCATCGTGTTTGCCGAAAGAAAGAACTCTCCTTGGAATGTTTTGGAAGGCATTGAAGACTTTGACTCGATTATTAAGTGTTATAAACTTTGACCGAAGAACTTTGTATAACAATACGGACCTGAAGCTTGCGGTAGTCGTCACTTATGTGCCGTTCAACGGCGTCGGGAGGACCGTCCCCCGCGTGTAATGAAAGAGCCATGTATGCATGGCGCCGCCTGATCGACTTGCCTAGAGTACGTCGACAGACAGGAGTCACTTTTGTGCTCACATCTACCAAGAATGAAACAGCCTCTACTGCGGGAACCCCATGGCACTCCCTCCAAAGCCTCCAGGCTGAGCACCAGGAGCTCCTCAGAAGGTACCTCACATTGCATCCTACTACCAGAAACCCATGTATTCAGTCTATCCGGAAAGGGACTACAAACCGATGCACTTAACGGCGGAGATAAAAGATCGCATATTGACGAATGAAGCGCGGAAGCAGAGCAGCACAAGCAAGGACAGGCACAGGGATGCAGAATGAGGAGCAGACGATATTATAGGGCTGAGCCTAAGATGGGGGCTTTACTAATGAGCTCCCTTGATAGTCCTGACTGACCAAGCATGCAGGCATGATAAGCGAAAAGAGCCAAATCGAGATATCTTTGATCTTCTCTTACGGCGCTTGTTAATGATTTTGGTACTGTAAACGCGGAAGAACGAGTCTAAATAGACTGATATGTTCTTAGGGATGAAGTTTGACACTGGAAATGATTTGAGAGACCTCGTTCTGGTATGTTATGACATGTAGACAAATCGAGTTCCGAAAATAGACGAGGAAAACCAAAATAGCATGTACCATAGTTCTCTTTTGACTAAGCCAGGCAAGCCCCTCACCGCCTTGGCAGAAAGCCTAAATCTCCACCCCGCCACAGAAATTCCTCTTCCTCACGCTCACTTCACTTCATCCACAGTATCCCATCCATCCTGCACATCCTCCTGCACCTACGACAAAAAATACCACTCCATCTGCATCCTTTGCATACGCAGCTGCCCGATCCTCCCCTGCCAAATTTGGTCCTGCCAATATGGCCGAAAACATTTACGACGAGATCGAAATCGAGGATATGACGTACGATCCGGCCATGGAGATCTACCACTATCCTTGCCCTTGTGGTGACAGATTTGAGATTGCCATTGCGGATCTCCGAGATAATGAGGATATTGCAGTTTGCCCTAGCTGTAGTCTTATGATACGGGTTATCTTTGAAGTGGTGAGTTTACAAATCTCTACTACCGCCATTGGAAAAAACAGGCAGCGGAAACTTCTCCCGGGATCCTCAAAAGGCGCCAGAGATCAAATGGCGGAGTGCTTCCCGGCTTTTAGGGCCTTTGTACATGCTGCATATCTCTATGTCAACCTAGAAATATCAAGCTGCCTGAAATGCTTAGAAGAAATCACTGACGCCTCTGTGTTACAACAGGACAATTTACCAAAAGCCGACGAAGATAAATCACCAGCAGTCGACAAGACCGCGCAAGTCCCAGTAACGGCTTGAACGAACACCGAATGCCGGCGGAAGCAACCGTCCCCCGACTTGTTTCGCCTGGCGGGTCTGTCCCAGGCCTTTAAAAGTTAGTCGTACTAGGGATCAAATCACGATACCATGTTCACACTATGCATATATGTCCTAGGCCCCCTGGGTAATGTCGCAGCCCTATATCTGCAAGGGACCTGGAAGAAGAGGTCGGCAAGCTGGCGCCTGAAGGACCTACGCGAACAAGCTCTAAGCGGAGGCTTTTTGGGTGGCGCAATGTTCTGCCAATTAAGGGCACAGCGCCTCTGGCGTTAACAGCGTAATATCTTGACTGGGCAGGATGTATTGAAGCGCGACTTTGCTCGAGGCCTGAAGGGCACAGTGCAATAAGTCTGATGTATATCCAGAAGAGCCATAGTTGCCAGGTTATGCGGCCAAAAATGGCGAACAAACGCCAATTCGTGACAAGTATCTAGCGAAAGAAGTGGCCATGCAATCACATCACAAGTATAATTTCTGAGATTATCATTTCGACCTGCCTACAGTATTACACGATTCTGTCAGCTGTCGATATCGGCACATGCAATTTCCTCCGTCGTGTTCAATATCACCTCGTAAATCTCCATTCACAAGAGCTCCGCGGTTCATCCTGTATCTTTCAGCGCGCTCTTACTCTAACACTTGCCAACGCATCGCGGATATCACACACTCGAATTACAAGGCCGTACTCCCCAACTTTTCATTCGGTAGAGATCCGCCTCTCGACCACGGTGAATATTTCCTTTCCAAGGATCTCACAGCCACATTTCGTAAATCGCCCCAATCACCCCAAAGCAATACACGCGGTTCTTTTACACTAGAACCCTTGTCATCTTCTAGGCTTGTACAAGTACAGAGTACATGCAAGCCATATGCAAGCCAAGAAGCCCAAACTCCCGGGCTCGCTTGTCGTACAGCTGGAGCAATCAGAGCGAAGCGGAGGATAGTAGGGGGCTTGAGATTCCGAACCTGGTAATACGCTCCGAGGAGGATGAAAGCTTGAGATCGGTCAACCTCAAGAAGCTGTCTTATATTTTAGGATTCTTTGGAGGATGGCTTGATTGTGCCGTCGGGGACTTTTGGCCAACGCAGCCTCGAGCTCGATCTCGATCTTGCGGGAGTTCGGCGGCTAAACAAAACCCTGAACGAAATGGGTGGAAATAGTTCGCTGAGCTTGAAGCAAAACCTGGTACTGTATCAAGTGGTTGCGTCAAGTGCAGATTTCTGACTTTCATCTCAATTAATTCTCAATTATGATTCATTTCCTACTTAAGATACTCATCAAGCTCCAGAACCTAAAATTTGTAAATCGCTAGTTACACAATCTCCTCCCTGAACCACATGCAAAATCACCGCCAGTCATCACCATCAAACTTCAACTCCCGAAACGCGAAACAAACCATCACACAAAAGCCGAGCCCGCGAGCCCTTCCAGAAATGAGCATCGAAGCTCTCTCTCCATCACCAGCCATCTCTTTCCACGGCTCAGCCCTACAGACGATTATCTCCACGGACCTATCTTCACTGGCTCAATCGGAGGATGTTAGGCTCAATCAGTCATATTGCTGCATATGCTGTACCACCACGAAAATAAGCTTATCCATTTCCCACCACTGGGAAACTTTCTCATTCTCCCTCCCTCCCCCGCTCCGGATAGATAAAGTCACAAGAAGGCAGCAGACTGCCTCTAATTCCCACGCACGCATGCAGCATGCGGGATGAGATGACACTTTTGAATGGCATGCATGCCTCATTTGGATATTCAGCTCACGGATTGTCAAGCAATGGCTTACAAACTCGACCTATTTTGGAATTAGAGGTGCATCCCAAGCGGTATTTTTTTTTGGAATGCTACACCGAATGGAAGACTGGTCATCATCAGCCTTCCAGGTCTGAAGTACAAGGCAACCAACCAACCGGTCAATTTTGAGAAGGTAATGTAAGCTGACCGAATTTCGTTACCACCACAACATCGTGATTGGACGAGCGGATATACGAACACCTACAAAGGCATCATGCGGGAATGCGTTGATTAAACTTGATATGCAGTATACATCTCGTCTCATTACTGCGAGTAGTAATAAGTCCCGATTTCTCGAAGAGTGAGCAAGTATCTGCGATGCCCGATATCTGAGTAGCCAACAGATCTGAGTCCTTGACAGATATTCGAATAACGACGCAACTTACTTGGTGCAATGCTACCTAAGTAACCTAACCATATTTGAGAATACTACAGTGTTCATGGATAAGAAACCAACACTGATCGACAACTCTTGTATGCGAACCCGAACTTCTATGGGTTTTTGAGATGCTGACCTGCAGCCGCTCATGCATGCTGACATCCGCCTTCAGCCTTCATGATGGGGATTACACGGGATCGGCCGTTCGGGCCTTGGTTCAGGCGACTTCAAGGCCCGATGCCGACATTGGGATTGAATGGGCATTTGAATCACGATTGTGTTGAAGGATGAAAGAATGATTGATATTCAAGTTGAAGGGATCGA
The DNA here is from genome assembly GCA_014282315.1 of Neospermospora avenae. NCBI lineage: Eukaryota > Fungi > Ascomycota > Leotiomycetes > Helotiales > Ploettnerulaceae > Neospermospora > Neospermospora avenae. The sequence goes on along the minus strand of JACBAH010007260.1, from coordinate 18,996 downwards.
TGACAAGTAAAATTCTGGGTTGGACATTCATGGAATTAGAACAATTCTAATCAACACCTCAGAGACGAGAAGACAAATCCCCAATACTTGCGCTTGTACACTCACCCGATGATATGAATGTTTTCGAATTCTCTTTGGTTGATCATATGGAAAAAAGCCAAGGTATGCAAACGCGACATCTTTCTCCTGGTCTCTGCAGTCAGTCAGTAAGGAGATATCTTGACTTGATACTTAATCTAGATTATATGATCAATCAATATAGTATTCTGAACTTCATACCGGCCTATCAAGCTACTGAATATAACGTGAAACCAGCAAGATACTGTCTAACATCGAATACGAGTGCACCTTTGGGTATGAATCGAAAAATGCTGACGAGGATTACGGCTCTATGTTTCCTGTTGGTATCTGCTTCCACTTAAATCGAAATAGAGATGAAATATCCAATGCTACCGAGAAACCTCTCCCTCTATCCTTTCCAGGAAAGATACAACGTGAGGAGAAGCAACTCGATATCCCAGCCAAAAACCGTTTTCTACTTGACAGTGTCGAGATGTTGAAGGTGCACACCAGGCCAATCAAACCTCTTTCTCCTGCCTTCCCACTTCCCATCAAAAGTTGCCGAAATCTACATGTATATACAGTGCGAAGCATCTCTTTCATAGTTTCGATTTCGCTTGTTACACTCTTCCTTATATTCTCTACAGTAGCTCGGCTGCACCTTGCTATCACATGTCGAGTTCTTGATCAGTGATCACATAAGTCTTGAAGGAAAGCGTAGTATTACATCCCACCGCCAGGTCTTCTAGAGGTACGCCGTATAAATTATTTTCGCGGATATAGAGGCGATGAAATCACTAAGTGAGTGAGTGGATGGGATGAGATGGGGGTTTGCATAAGGATGCAGGCTGATGATGAAGATGATGATTATTGCAAGAGCAAGTCGTCAATTTTTTGCAGAGCCTGTTAAGATGGTGGCTTGCAAAAGCTTGCAGAAAGATATGACGTTGAGGTATGATGGGTACGCGGGTATTTACTAATTCATATAGGCGGTATAGATAAAGAAACTTGGATGGTGTACTACGATTCGCGGAGGGATACTCAAGCGTATATAATTGAGAGCCTTCGCGTGTACACAATGTAGTTACACTAAGAATGAAACACAAGCGTATAAGTATAATGAAACCCCTATGTCAATACACAGATTTGTGTATTTGAGACTACGTCTATGGGTATAAGTAATAGGAACTAACACAACAGGGCTGCTCGTTGACAAAGTCCGCAAAACCTGAAAACAAAGGACACCAATACTCCAACCACAGAACACGCATCGTAACAAATTTATCAGCGAACAGCTATTTTTGATCCGTCTAGTTCTTCATCCCCTTCAACCACCTAGCAGTCTTTTTTCCTGGTGTAGCTCGTCCATAGTCATCCCCATAATCCTGTCCTTGCTGTTGGGGAATACTATTCTGGCTCGGCGCTCTCACAGGTCCCTCCGTCCTATACCCATTCCCATTCACATCCTCAGCGTATCCTCTCCTCCCCGAATCAGGAGGCGAGACAGGGTAGAACGGATCTTCAATTCGCTGTTTATCTGGTCTTCGGGGTGGTGGCGGAGGATATTGCGGTGGTTCGTTAGGAGCCGACTGTTGATCTTCTGACGAGGGTGGACGAGGCCGTGTGTAATCTCCAGACGAGTGTGCAGGCTTAGATGTTGATGCATATCCTCGCGGTTCGCGTTCGGGAATATAATTCGTCACAGGCGTACTGACATCCACGACCGGTGGCGCCGTCCTAGCAGGAACCGGCTGCTGCTGCACCTGTACAGGTTCAGGAACGGGCTTAACGGGTCGTCTTTGCGTACGATTCTGTTCATCAGATGTTCTTGGCGTAGGAACGCCCTCGTCATCTGAGCTCGCGTAGTCTATCTCTTCATCTTCATAGGATCGCAATTCCTTCCTCATGGAGAGCTTAGCGCAGATATCGCCTGCTTCTTCGATAGCGACTTTCTTGGCTTTCAAGGCAATGCGTTTGTCGCGCGTGGCTTTGTTTTCCGCGGCTATGGCTTCGATTTGGGAATCTTTTAGGTTGTAGATTTTCAAGGAACCGAATATGCCATACAGACCTTGCAAGAGGTGGCGCTCGATCACTTGGGTGATTACATTTGTGATGAAGATTCGTGATGAGAGCTGGGAGACATGCGTCAGCTATTTTCTTAATATGAAAGGGCAAGGTTAACTTACTTCGTAGTGTATGAGCATTTTTTCCAATACTTCTTCTGCTTCGGTGTATGGATTCTCGGGGCCAGCAGCTGCACGCCACTGCTTGATCCTCTCCGTATACTCCAGATCGTACGGCTGGACTTCAAGATGCTGATCATTCTCCAAATTGACAACCTCCGCCCTCGACTTATCAAGCATCTCCTTCATCTGGCTATCTAGAAACTCCGTTCTCAAGGGTTCTCTCATTCGCTGAGGCCAAACATCTTCAATAACCTCCGCCAAGAACTCACTACAGATAACTCCTAGATTATCCTTATGCTGTTGAGCAAGTCGTGGCCAGTTCTCGGAATACTCCTGGAAAAGAGAATAAACAAGACGTGGATTGTAGTCGAGAGGAAATTCCGTTCCGGTGTTTTGCTGAATAAGAGGTTCAACTTCCTTCTTAGCGAATTGCGCTTTCGTCATCGTCCCTTTCATTACCCTTGTCAGAGGGTTCTGTTGTGCTTCTGCTCCTGGAGTGAAATTATGCTTATGCCCAATCAATCGTACACGAGCTGCGAATCTGCGATTCTCATCAACGACACGAGCTCGAAGTTTCTGAGCTGGTGTTCCGCGAGCATCGACGCCTCGTGGAAAGAACGATTTACCAGGCGGGTTCTTAAATGTTCCGTCTACAGCTGGTTTGACCAGATCGCTGGAGTCGGAACAGAGCGCGATGAGCTCACCACGCATTTCTTCAATGGTATCTTTGCCAGTGCCCATGCTTTTTAATTCTGCCTCACAGTCTTCCAGTGCTTTTGAGATCTCATCTCGTAATGTACGTACGTGCTTACCGATATGTCGTTGGAGCTGCTGGCTGAGTTTCTGCTTTAGAGCTGCGACACCACACATATTCGGTGAGAGAGCGGCCCATTTGCCGCTGTTGAAAAAGTGATCCTCCTTTGCTTTGCGCTCCTCCGTGGAAGGCCATTCTTGTCCAACATCGCGTGGTCCCGGATTCAGCAAAACGTACCAGCCGAGTTTGAAATCGTTGTGTTTATCTTGATTGTTGACCAAAGCGATAAATTTGTCTTCAAGGCCAATTGATTCCGTCAAGTCCGGCTTGGTGAGGACACCAATTGTTCGTGAACCAGAAGGATCGAATTTGCGAGCTTTGTTCAAGACAGGAGCTTGGACATAATCTCCATTTCCACCAACCACGGCCAGGATAATCGTTCGTGAGCTTTTCATATAATGGTCCGTCAGATCGTTGATAGCTTTGATATCATCCTCAGACTGATCATTATTCGCATTCCGCACCAAACCCGGTAAATCAACGAGCGTCAAAAGCGGTTCCGTAGGACCAGATTTCTCAACAACAAGAATATCCCTCGTGGCAAATCTCCCTGGTATCCTCTTCGGTGCAGTCTGTTCGACAGCATGGCTCATCAGTACATCGAAAGGGACAGAGTCGTCAACGTGATTTCCGAAATCCAGAAGTCGTTTCTGTTCTGTCATAGGACGAGTCCGGTCGGGTATGATCTTGATCACGAATTTCTCCTCTTTCGCTCTTCGAAGTCGAATCTCGGTTGCGAAACGGGTGCAGGCGCCAGATTCCCGAGGGAAGGGCATTCCTGAAATGGCTTCGAGGACTGAGCTTTTGCCTGCTGATTGATCGCCGACAACCACGATTTGAGGGAGCTTAACATTATCGAGTTGAGCGAACTGTAATTTGTCGATCAGATCGAGAAGACCTTGTTGCTCGCCGGCGAAGTCTTGTGCATCCACGGCTGCGCCGACAGATATTGGGCTGTGTCATGTGTTAGCTCTCCATGTCAACTTTTGTCAACTTTTATGTGTTTGCTTACTGTTTCGTCATTTTGGCTACCGCAGGAATATGCTCTTCGGACTTTGAGAGTGTACCTTTAGTGAGTCGCAGAAAGATAATAGAGAAAGATCGGTAAGAAGATTTTGCGAGGGCTTATCACTTAAGTAGTAGCGCATACAAACTCCCAGCCTTGCCACCCACCTCAACGCGCCAGCAAGACGCACATGCTGAAAGTTCCTAGGCTTCCTTGCCGAGATACAAGTTGCCTGAGACAAGAAAATGACGAAGACCCATACAAGTCAGAGATGTGGCGTACACAGACGTAATCAGGCTGCGTTTCATGTCCACCAAACCAGCTGGTGATCGACCGAAAGCCTCATTTGTGGCCCTTTTGTATCCAGTGGCAACTACTGCAGGGCTGTGCTGGGTTGCGAACATGTTCTGGACCAGACCCCAAGAACTACTTACTACATTGAAATATACTGAAGCTATAGAGACAAGAATCCAGCCTGCCCCGGAAGCATTCGGCATCCTCGAAATTCAAAATTGGACGAGGAGACGAATCGCATCACTAAGACACTAGTATTAAAGATCTTGGATCTCGTTCATCCTTCTGTTAATACAGAACTGCCGTAGGTGGTGAGCTTTCACGTTGTCCACTCGAACGCGTCCTCCTTCAGAAGTGACGTAGACCTCGGCGGTCCAAAGCGGCAAGGTGAAGCACAGCCACACCTCGCTTGCTTGAAGAAAGAGAGGCTTGAGTACTTATCACGTGATATGTCTTGAATCTAGCCTCTCATCTTCAACCCTACATGTTGACATGGTACACGCATGTGGCATGTCAGCAATTAAATATCAATCCGAATTATCGTGTCAGATTTGTCCGCTCATGTAAACATCAATATCGTTCTTTGGTTCGATGTACCCAAGAATTGTGCAACACGTGATAGGGATGATTACATGGGAAAGTGGTGTTCATCAGTTAGACTGTGGCCGTGAAGTAAAGGACTGATTTAGATCTTCAACTCTAGTACCGTGGGGTCTATCAATGTCCATATCCCATTCTGTTCGAGTCGGTACTTCGTCCCAACGATTTGAAGAAACCCCACCTATATATTCTAAGAATTGCCAAGACAATAATTTCAGAGGAACGAATATGAAGACAACTCAACACTCTGAATTATTTCGAGAACACAGATAACAATACCCATGACCCCAGAGTTCCAGTAAGCGGCTTCGGCGTACTTTCTCTCTCTCCTCTCGACTCGGCTGAAACTACACCCCACAGCCCGGCGGCACCACTCTATATATCAGACCCAATTCCTCATGCTAGATCGCCTCACGACTCAAACTGACCGGCTGACATCAGACTCATCAGTTTCTGTGCACCACTCAAGTAGAATACCACTCTCTTCTTCAATTCACCAAGTCTTAGATCCTGGAGGAGCATAATCCCGATATCGTGGATAATATCCATCTCGTAGTCGACCGCGACTACTTTACTGTGAGAAGGATAGACCTCGTGAGATTCTTCATGAGGCAAGGAAGGTAATGATAATAGCTGCATCATCTCTGAGTAAGTGTGGGGAAAGATTCTAAAGAGGCGAGGTTAGGCACTACATCTAACCTCGAAGAGATCTTGGAGAAATGGAAAGCATGTCTCGATCTTGGTTCTTTGTCTGTAAGGGAGAATGAGAAGGCAAAGGGGAAGAAAGCGTCGCGAAATGATCAGGGAGTCGTGGGAAGGGAGATGTGGGTGCGGATGTGTTTCGGAAAACGAGTGACGATGTTGGGATTCATGTGTGGGATTGTAGCTGTTAAGGTATGCATCGCTAGACTAGGTCTGGGAAAATAATGAACAAAAGAGGGATGGAATCGTGTTATCTTTCCTTCTTTCGGATATGGCGGGCGGGGAGCAATTCACGGATAGGACAAATTTTACGGGTGCGCTGATCAAGGCGGTTGTTGGAAGTTGTAAAAATTTGGACTTTTGCTTGAACAACGACTTTTTGCATTTCGAAGTGGCAGAAAAAGTCTATATCTCGTTACTTGGGCAGAGGACCCAATCCAGTTCTTGTATTTCTGCATGTAACGCGTGTGTTCCGGCAGCTGGTCATGAAAATCACATAGAATAGAAGCGATCGTCACTAAGCAATCCGTGCTTCTAGACGCGGTCAACCTGAATTTGAACCTCATCTCCCCACGAACCTCAGATAAATTTAATTCATGAAACACCGACTCCAGACCTAGACACTTTGCTCTATTGATCCTAAATTGCACCTTTAATCGAGACACATGCCACCGAATTTCAAAGCTCAATCCTAAGTTGTAAGTCAGATAGTGAGCATAGAACCAAGCAAGCCTGTCGAATTAAGTCTACCTGGCCTTACTAGATATCAAACAACTGATCAAAGGCCGGTCTTTAGATTAATTACGGACTGTAATAGCTTTTATATGATTCAAGAGAAAGCTACGGGTCTGAAGCAGGCCAACCTGAGCAAGTAACATTGCTGAGAACTCAAATCCGCATTTCATCCAAGTTTATCTGCCGAATCAACTAACATGCTCACGAGACACTTTTTATAAAAGTTCTTATAAAAGAACAATCAAGTTCATTTTTTCGCTCCAATGAACTCATATTCAGGAAATATGCCTCTTAAAAAAATCGGCACAATGTAAAGTTCCTAAAAGTTACTTCGGCGACGACGAGTAAGAAAATCGAACACGTCGGTCTGTTTCAACAACCTCCAGCTGATACTGTAGATTGTATCCAAGGTAAATAGATAACAATTCGAAGTTTATGCAAAATATCCCACCTCCGAAGTGAACCCAGCCATCTGCAAGCTGATCGGCACTCGTTCACGAGTCAGTGAAGCCATTTCCAAAATCCCTCCACGCCATGCACATCCCCCACGATATGCATCCGCAAAATCCACAACGCGTTACCTGTCTCACTCCACAATCCCTATCCCTCCCTCAATCCAACTCTATTCCAACAACCGCCAAGACAGTCTTTCGACGATCTTATCCCCATGAGACCTTTTCTTCTGCATCAGAAGAATGGAGGTTGGTTGATGTGATGTGATGAGATGAGATGTGATGGGCCCCGCCAAGACCCACTCACGCAGTCCACAGAAAACAAAACTGGAAACCTCCACAGAAGGACCGACCGAACGGCCCCAACATCGAAAGGAACCTAACAAACCCAGGATTTACCTGTATCCACCACACCGACAGTAGTACGAGGTGAAAAGAATGGAGTGAGCTGCAACTTTATTTCAACGTCAACTGCTTTCGAAAACTGATAACAGCGAAAACAGATGGGTTCTGAGTTGGTCAATAGCGCGGAATCTTGAAGTAGGCGGTAATGTCAAGGCAGGTGGTAGAGGCAGAAGTATTTTGATAATTTTGTTGATTCTTTCTCTTTTCATCTTCTAATTGAATCTAGTAGGGTCTTCTTGTATGTAGTAGTAAATACCCGACTGACCTATCTCTTTTCCGCCATGCAGAATTCCAATTCGACTCAATATTCGCCGGTAATCAGCACTGATCGCTGTCGTAAAATCATCACTCATCCACAACGACATCTATCGCTTACTGCTCGCGGGCTTCATCTCTCCTGTCTGCTATCGCCCCAGCAATTTGCGTTCACATCTTCCTTCATCCGCCCTTGGCTCGGCCCACCTCTTTGGCAGATCTACTATACTCCAATCGATCCCATAAAACTTAGACGTGCGAAGCGTTCTTCTTCTTATTGCTCAAGCCCAACATCGCCTTGAAACCCCACCAAGGTGTGTTGATAGGTGACTCTCCTGTGAAGATAAACACATCGTACAACCACCCTCCAAACAGACAGCCAAAGAACGGTGCGACCATGGGAATCCAGAAGTAGTAGTTGCCCGCAGACCAGACTTCCGAACCGTAGCCCAGGCAGTAAGACATAAGTCTTGGTCCGAAATCTCTCGCAAGGTTGATAGCGTAGCCTGTCTCCCATCCGAAGCACGCTCCGATACCGAAAATGACGAAGAAGAGGCCGAGAGGTGTCATGTTGCCAGCGCCTAGGTTGCCATTGTCTTGAAGAGAGTAGATGCAGAACATCAAAATGGTAGACGCGATGAACTCGGAGAAGAACATCCCCGTGCGTGACATGAAGGCAGCGGGGTAAGTGCAGAAAATCCCCGCGGTGGAAGTTGGGCCGGAGACGGTACGGATGGAGGCACCGCCTTCAAATTGGTTGATTGCTGAGAGGTAATTGGCTGGTCGAGACATTAGTCTTCGCTAGATGAAAAAAGCAGAAGGGAGAAGCAACGAACCATAAACAACGCCGGAAGCGCAGAAAGCACCAAGTACTTGCGCGAGAAGGTAAGAGGGGAATTTGCGCCATGGAAATTTGCGGAAGACGCAGTTTGCGAATGTGACGGCGGGATTGATGTGTGCACCACTGATACCCGAAGCGTAAACTCCCAACATGACACCGATACCCCATCCCCAAGAAATGCTCTGATATCCACCCTTCTCGCCCTTAGATAGCACGACCTGAGCCACTACACCATCACCGAACAGAATCAGAATGAACACTCCGAAGAACTCGGATAAAGGTTCTCTCATCGTATGTCTGACTCTTGACCACCATAAATCAGGACGGGCGGGAACGACATCTTTCTGTGGGATGTCATGATCGATACCAGGACCGTGTTCTTCGTAAGCTTGCACGTCTTTCTCATCGTGTTCTTTGGTGATGTAGTTGGAGTGGTCGGAGTGCGAGGTAGAAGGGGCGATTTCATGGTGGTGCACGGTTTTGTGGTCGATTGGGTGGGAGCTGGAGGAGAATGTGATGTCGTGACGGGGATGCTGGTTGTCGAGATGGGTTGCGAACTCGTCATGGGAGATGACGGGGGATGAGGTGGCAGATTTCGACATTTTGGCGAATGATTTATTGTCAAAGGGATAATCTAGAGAGCGATTGAAGTGGGGGAGAGGTCACTGATATCCCAATTGCCTGATGATGATGATGATGATGATCGACGGTCTGATGCTTCTCAAATCTGGATGACACCGAACTAGATATAGAGAATCCCTACATGTCAGACGTGTATAGCTGCCGTGCCATCTGTACCCATTTCCTCCGCAAGTTGGCCTTAATCCTCATCAGGAAATACACCGATCCCAACTCTCCTTTCCACGCAGCTGATAGACTGGCCCTCGGAGGGTCTAGCGTGATCTGGGGTGAGGAGTAAAGAAGCGTTGCCACTAGGCATGAAGGCGAGGAAAAGCGCTCCCGAGACTTCAATCCAAGCTAAAGACTTCTAGCCATCGTCTTAGCACCGCCGTGCCGACAGGTGGAGGCGTTAGGTTGGATGCTTGAGCAGGAGAAGGGAAGATTATGCGGGTAACCTGCTTGCAAGTGACCGCCGCAGTAGTAGACTGACAAGTGAGATTGGATGACATGGGAATTCTTGACTCGATTGGAAGGGTAGACCACCGATTAGAGGTAGGCGGTGCCATTCCGCCTACCCAACAGCAAGGTAAACCATTGGTTTAGTGAGGAGGGTTCGAAACCTCGTTCGAAATCTGGGCAAGTGGAGCCTGGCCTTGGAGTAGATAAGATGAGGAGCATAAAGCAAGCATCTGTGTTATCTGCTCTAGTACGGCATCAGGGTACAAGGGATATCAGACCGAGGCACAGGAGTATCGTATGACAAAGATTCCAACTGCGAGTATCTTTGCTCTGCAAGGATGCATTGCAGCAGGGAGTAAACTTTGAACATGAAGTACGCATAGACACGACTCGAACAGGTAGGTGTTTGTACAACGGCAGGAAAGCCGAGTTACATCAAATATCGGAGTCTGTGTCGTACTAGATGCATGCTAGACTTGTAGAACATCACCAGATACCCGCCCCCTTCACCTTGAAAGGCTGTTTCTTTTGTCCCAGACTCGCAGTATCATCTTCGTAACAACTTCGCCTCTTCGATTGACGAATCAAGGGGAAGCACTGTGCAAGCTTGTCATTCTTAGCCATTGGCTTTAGAGTGTAATTAGAACACACTAGGCCGCTATCCGCGAGATACTGGTGTTGGCTTGAAACCCAGCTAGTCTGCCGACTTGACACTTGACAAGTTGTCGACCCCGCGATCTGATGTTGCCTTTCCTTGCCTTGCTCGATTTACGTCTTTTCTTTCGCCTCCCCTTGATATCCGAGAGGCACAGTAAGCGGATACTAACTGCTGCATCTAGTCACTCGACCGGGACAAAGGTTTCGAGATGGTGTTGCCCTCCCCTGCCCTGTGCTTACTGCCGGTAAGCGGGGTAGTACGAACGGTGCGGAACAGCGTAATGAAGTACAGCATACGATGCTGCGGCAATATACAGAAATAAGAGTGACCAGATCAGTTTGTCGCTCGATCAGGCAGGCTCGATGTCCGGATACGTACGTTCAGCGCAGCACAGTTCGGTGAACTGCGTATATTGTACTTAATCGTCATCATGATGAACGACGTGGAATGAAAACAAAGATGGTTGCAACTCGCATTGCCATGTCCAAGGTATTCGGCTTACGTCGAGAAAGAAACCAACAACGAATGAGGCATGAAGGTGGGTGGCATTTCCCCGCTTTGCCATGTATCTGGCTCGATCTTTCACCAAATCTAGAAGGCCAAGCTAAATGCAAAGCCGTCGAGTCGAGTCTCGACACGGCACTAAGGTGTCGTCCCGAGTATGGTCGTCGAAGTCCTAGACGACCCATGCGATGACCCATGCGAGGCTGCATGAGATATAGCGATGCAGCTAGAGATTTTCAGCGAGGGTACTTAGACTGAAGTAGGAAGGCCGGGCTTCCCGAAGAAAATGATGGGGTGGGTCAGAGAATATGGATAGACTGACTGTAGCAACACCAGTGAATGTGCCGCGGGGAGGAATTCGAGGGGGAAGTGGTTCGTTCCACCTGCGATACACTTACTGGGTGGAGAGGAGCAAAAGATGGAGCGCAGGATGGCATGAATATCCTACAATGTAGTACGATGTAGAGTACCTTATTGCAGTACAATTAGACCACTACGCAAACTGCCCTACACATAGCTGAATCGAGGGATCAGGTTGTGGTTGACACTTACCATAGTCTAAGCAACAGTCGTATGTATGTACCATGTTCAGCACGTGTATCATCACATCTTGAGCCTCGTGTGAGCCACGGACGTAGTACGACGGGAAGCTCAGCTGAGGTGAGGTTATTGCGTTATGGAAAGCTGGGCAGAGCTGTTGACGACATGACAAGAGTGGAGGCTTGCAGCATCCAATGGCGCGATGCGGCTTGTACTGTAAGCGAGCCAACCACGCACCTGAGTGTGGGTCTCGAGCCCGCATCCACAACGAATGGGGAAATACTTTTCCCCGCTGTGCCGATCCGGGGTTAGCTAGAAGCAAATCCGGTGAACGCCACGTCTTGGGATCTTGGGACCTTGGGCTTCTGCAAATCCAACATCCAACCTGGGGATTTGGACTGGAACTGGGACACACACCGCGCGCGAGGATATCCATCTCAACTCCACTAATACTATCAGTTCTACTATTCTACTACACATTACATCCTCTTTGTGGCATGAACATGAGCGGGACTATGGCCCTCTGCTTCGGTGAAACTCCACTCCTCCTTTCCAGAATAGGCCATCTCCGGCTCACGGTCTATATCCATATTATCAATCTTCTTTCTATTCATGTTTTATTCCGTGGGATTTTATTCTCGCAATGTATCCACAATTTGTTCACTGTTCTTCTCCACTTTGCGCCAATACCTCTCCTCCACTGTTTCTCACTATCCATTATCTCACATTCCGCTAGTCCTTCCCAAGTCCTCGGTCCGGAGGCGCAGCACTCCAAGATGTCAAGAGATCGAAAGCAACCAGCCAAGTAGTATCTCCTACCATCTGACCCGAACACTTCGGAATCTGTGTCTACTACTCCATGTTCTAAGCCAAAAAGTTTGCAGAATCATCGAATCGCATTTGTTACTCAGTCCCGATGCGATGTGGATATGGTGTACTGCCGCACTGCATGGTTGTTTTGAGCTTTATCTCTGTCACACGATGCAAAATACTTCTCCCCTCATCTGCCCGACTGGAGTCCCAGTTATATCTCCCTGGCAGCTGCACAAGTACAGTGAGATATTTACATGTGACACATGCGTTGGTAGTCAATGGTGCACCACATGGACGATGAGCGTTTGGTCACGCATCAATCGATTGACCTGATTTAGGTATCTATGGGAAACTGGTACTCCACGACCAACGACCTGAATCATCTCAATAGTAGCGAGTCCATCATACTGACGATGTCCATACTGACGATGTCCATATGGAACAAATATCCCGAATAAGCGAGCAGTCAAAATACCAAGACCCCAAGTTCCGATCCAACAGCGGACGGCGTTCCGTCATGTTCAGTCCTTGAACCTGAGAGGCAGAGCATTGCATGGAGGCGTTTAGTATCGCCGAGACCACGCCTAAGCCTAGGCGAACTCCTTCTCCTAGACCCTGGCTCACGCAGCACAGCTACAACTTCCTCTGCTCCAGAACTCAGACCTGCATCCGTCTAACGCTCACCAACCCGCCACCAATTCGCTCTGGAACCCCTCGATGTTCTTCTACGACTAGACTTGTTCGAGCTGACAGGTGAAATCCGCATGTCCACATCCCCAATGCTCCTCTCACTCGGGATATTCCCTGTTCCAGCCAGTTACTTCGGTGTATCTCAGCACGCTTGGAGAGCGAGAGGTAGGTCAATCACATGTCCTACTATCCCCAGGGTTCAGGTGAGAATGCGGGGTCTAGATAAAGAGCTCTAGATAGCTACCCCAGCTCCCCAGCTTTATATTCTTTAGCACAGCTTTACTTTTAAGCTTCAATTTGCTCCTCACTCTCATCCTATTTCTCAACTTTATCCTCAATCCAGTCCCAGGTTCAATCTCATCCCCAATTAAATCCCGCCACATCTTTCCCAATGGCAGGAGATTCCCCCGTCCTCGTTTCTCCTCATGAGCAATATATTGGCTCTATTGATCAAGGAACTACTAGTACCAGATTCCTGATCTTCAACAAAGATGGCGAGCCAGTAGCTTCACATCAAGTTGAGTTCAAGCAGTACTATCCTCATCCAGGGTAGATTCCACGCTCAATTTTCCAGTCAGACATCGCCGTCTCAACTCAACACTAACACCTCACAGATGGCACGAACATGACCCTCTCGAGATCATCTCATCCATAGAAACCTGTATCGAAGGCGCCGTCAAATCTTTTGAAGACAACGGGCACTCAGCCCGCTCCATAAAAGCAGTTGGAATCACCAACCAGCGCGAAACAACAGTACTATGGGACAACGTGACCGGTGAGCCTCTCTACAACGCAATCGTCTGGACCGACACGAGACACCAAGCACTCGTTCGAAAACTCAAGCAACGTCTTGGATCCGACAAACTACAGGATCTTTGCGGTCTCCCATTGTCCACTTACCCTTCCGTCGGCAAGCTTCTCTGGCTCCTCGAGAACGAGCCAAAGGTCGCAGCTGCTTATGAGAAGGGTACTCTGGCATTCGGCACTATCGACGCCTGGGTCGTCTACAGACTCAACGGCGGTCCAAAGAAGAATGTTTTCGTCACAGACCCAACAAACGCTTCCCGTAGCATGTTTATGAATATCCACACTCTTCAATACGACGAGCAGCTCCTCGATTTCTTCCGCTTCGACATGGCCAAGCTCAATCTCCCAAAGATCGTCCGCTCTTCGGACCCAGAAGCATTTGGTACTTTGACCACAGGTGTCTTGTCAGGTGTGCCTATCACAGGCTGCTTGGGTGATCAATCCGCTGCGCTGGTAGGGCAGAAAGGCTTCGCTCCTGGAATGGCGAAGAACACTTACGGTACTGGCTGTTTTTTACTCTATCATGTCGGTGAAAAGCCCGTCATTTCAACACATGGATTGTTAAGCACAGTAGCGTATCATTTCGGTGGTGGGGAACCACAATACGCTTTAGAAGGCAGTATTGCTGTTGCTGGATCGAGTATCAAGTTTTTACAAAATAACTTCGGCTTCATCAAGGAGTCAAGGGAAATCAGCACCTTAGCAGAGACTGTAGAAGACAATGGAGGCGTGGTTTTCGTGACTGCTTTCTCGGGACTGTTTGCGCCGTACTGGATGGATGATGCTAGAGGAACGATTTGTGAGTTTCTCTCTTGATTTCTGCAATCCTCTGGGATGACTTACATACTGACAATCATCGTGATCAGTCGGCATCACAGCCTACACACAAAAGGGCCACATCGCCCGCGCAACACTCGAAGCTACTTGCTTTCAAACAAAAGCTATTCTGAATGCTATGGAGAAGGATTCTGGACACGCCTTGTCAGAATTGGCTGTTGATGGTGGAATGACGAACTCGGATTTGTGCATGCAGGTATGTCTTTCTCCATCTTTGCCTCTTCCCTTCCCCTCTCATCCTCAATCCTTCCCTTCCTTACCTTATCATCACTCAAACCGCATGACATCTTCCAATGGCCAAAATAGCTCACTGACCCCATCACAGACACAAGCCGACCTAACAGGCATCCCCGTCTCCCGTCCCCGTATGCTCGAGACCACCGCCCTCGGTGCCGCAATCGCAGCCGGTTTCGCAGTCGGCGTCTGGTCGTCTTTCGAGGAACTCCAGAAGATCAACACCGAAGGCACCAAAGTTTTCACTCCCAAGATCAGCGGCGAGGAGAGGGAAAAGAAGTTTGGGAGATGGGAGAAGGCGGTGAAGATGTGTAAGGGGTGGGAGGGGGATGAGTGAGTGCTCAGTGTATTTCATTGTTAGCATTTTCATTTGTTTCTTCGGGATCAGCGTCTGCATTTGAGTTTTATGTTTTGAGAAGGGGATGAAAGTGGAGGAAAGAGAGAAGAAGCTCTTTTCTTGTGCATATACCAATTCGTTTTTGTACGTAGTTACGAACCAGCTTTACCATCTTCCACATCTTCCACATCGTCACCGCTATCATCGCCATCGTCGTCATGGTCGAAACTGGCATCCGGTCCACAGTCTCCACAGATAAGCAGCAAGCTTTGAACATCCCGATTGTTGAGATTCGTCTCAAATCAACTCTACTCGCTTTCGATACAGAAAAAACTGTTCATCACCTAAACACCACACTGGATCGCGTTGATCTACTTCTTCTCTCTGTGACTTTTACAGTTTGATACACGCTCTTGCAAGAGGTGGATCGGGATGCTAGCAGGCATCATAGTTAACTATCCATGAATTATTCCCAAAATATCACCCCAAGCGAAAAGTCATTCGAGAGCTCAGACTTGTTGTTGAAGCGGAGGAGGCGATACCTGACTAGGGAGGTGTTTATGTCCCACAACAGGACCGGCCGAGCCCCTTTGACTCTCGCTTGTGACCGCCGATGCAGCCTTCAGCACGCACTACTGCACTAAGATAGTTTCTTTACTCCTCGAACCTTGTGTAATAACTCATTCAAGAACAAAATACCTAGACTGTAGCTCCACCCATTCAACAAGGAGATTCTTTCAAGTCACCTCACCTCACCACGATGGCATCCGCAGGCGACCAGAAATCATTTGGCGAGGCATTTCTCGATGCTTGTTGGGCTGGTGAGAAGGCCCAGATCCATGAAGCCATCATCAGTGGACGACTCACCCAGGAACATCTCAACGAGGCCCTTGTTCCGGCAACAGGCAACGGCTTTGAACCAGGGTACGTTGATATTACATCAGCGCTATTTGCTGCCGGTGCCTGTATTACGCAGAATGCGATTGACGCCTTGCATGGGGAAAACATGCAGCAGGATCCTGCGGTGGTTCGACTTTTCTTCGATCACGGGCTTGATCCTAACGCGACAATAACTGGTGGGGAGCCAGTCTTTCTGTAGGCAGTCCTTGTACGGCCGTGGGCTTTCTGATTGGAGACTAATTTGTTCTTCTAAATAGTTTTTTCACTGATCTTTCTTGTGTTCGAGAGTTTCTCTCGCGAGGGACCGATCCAAGTAGATGTGGACCGCGTAAGAGGACACTTCTCTATCGTGCGATCGAGATGGGTGAAGTAGACCTTGCCGAGCTGTTTATCGAGTATGGAGCCAGAGTAGAGCCGAACCTCCTTTGGGCCACCATAGGTCTTCGTAAACAGTACGGAGAGCTTATGACTATGTACCTTCTCGATAAGGGCCTTGATCCGAATCAAGCTGTCTCTGAGGAGTGGGGAAACCCTCTGCACCTTGCAGCCTTAGCTGCAGAACCCGAGATTGTCAAAATGTCGCTCGACGCGGGCGCGGATCGGACCATCCTCTCAACTGGCTGGAGATTCCGTGGAAACACAGCCGAACAAATCGTCTTGGCAACCATGCCTTATTCAAGAGATGTCGAGCATGGAAAGCAGGAGGCTGTACTTCGTCTTCTCCGGTCTTATCAAAAGTAAGAGTCGAGTCTGTGTTATTTGGCGGGTAAGTGAAGGGGCAAAGCTAGTACCAATGGACCCCTGGATACATGTATGTAGCTAGTTCGTCTTCTATAAAAGAAATTGCTCCCAGACACATGTCGAGCATTACTTGGTACGTGGACCATCGCAGTCCACCCATCGTCTTTCACGTCCATCCATCTCATTGCTTCGCCCGTCACACATCACACTTCTTGACAGATCATCGAAGAGTCTCCGCACAATCCTACCGCCTTGGAAGATATGAAGCAGATATCTTTACTGCTGTGGCTGGCTTTTGCCGCATCCATCAACTCCCTTGTCGCTGGTAAGAAATATTCCACGGTCTCGTGGAGACAACCCCCTTCATTTCATAGTCATTCTAAGAAAAGCATCACAGATAGGAAGGGTACTCCATTTCATCCTCATCACACCACTACATCACTTCTCAAAAGAGAAGAGCTTTCGGCTTGCGGCCCTACCTTCAGTGGCGTGGAGACCAGAGATATTCGCAATGAGGAGCTTATTTTCATTCAACGCAATGCTACGGCCTTCGCAAAGCGAATGGAGCTTCCTGGGAGACGAATGGGATTTTTCTACCGAGATGAGATGACTCATTGGACACCCATTGTTCCCCACGAAAGTGCAGCTGTCGCGCAAGAGACATGAGTACCGGAACCATGAAAGAGTTCAGCAAGTTGAAGCCTGCAACAGACATGGAGGCGGCAGAAGAGTACAGTACGGGCACAGCATTACTCAAAGGCTGTATGACGACAATGTATATTATCAGTCGCGAGGGAGTGTATGCTACACATTGGTGGGAGAACGTGTCGTTTGATCCTGACAAGATATGGATGACGAAGAAGATCAAGACGACTAGAGCAATGTTCAAGAACGCGGTGCTTGATGTCATTAAAGATGGTGGTCACTACCATCCTAAGTTGAAGGCGGCGCTTATTGAGGACGACAACATCAAAGCTTATCTCATTGTCCCCATTCAGACGTGGAGACAGAAGGGACCAAGCGATGCTGGTTATACTGATATGTGGAAGTTGATCAGGACGACTGTCGGTAGCATTGTACCTACACTACAGGATGAGGCTCGATGGAATACAATTGTGTACACAGCAGTCGACCGCAAAAATGCAGATGAAATTCTCCGTTCGGCATATCGAAGCGAAGGAAAGAATATTTTCAAACATGACCCAGAGCATGCCCCCGGAGCCGATAAACCACATATGTGGGCACTATGGGTTGAAGAAAAGCAAGTCCACCTAGACACATGGTAGTTACTTGTTTGTGGGAAGGTTAGGCGAGAGAAACAGGGGCTGCTAGGACGGAGA
Organism: Neospermospora avenae; assembly: GCA_014282315.1. Taxonomy (NCBI): domain Eukaryota; kingdom Fungi; phylum Ascomycota; class Leotiomycetes; order Helotiales; family Ploettnerulaceae; genus Neospermospora; species Neospermospora avenae. The sequence continues at coordinate 1,165 of JACBAH010007260.1, read as the reverse complement.
TGGAGATGGAGACGGCTACAGTAACTGGACTTTCTGCACAAAATGGTACTGGTGGACCGTAGTGGTGGTTCTTTGCATTAATATATAAGCTCATTTGTAGATCTTACGAGAGAAGTGATCGATTTAGGCCCATCATTGTGCAAGGAAACCATGGGGTTAAATCGGCTCTTATGCCCCTGTGGGCCACTAATACAAAAGTCCTCTTAAACAATTATCAAAGACCACAGCTAAACCGCCATGCGCTAAAATTCTAGTAGCTTAGCGTGTACATCTAGGGGACACGCCCTCTCATACAAATTTGTACTAGAGGGCATAGGCCCTTTATACGGAATAAAAATTTCATGATAGCCTAATTACCCCTGAGGCTAAGAGTCAAAATTGAAGTTATTCATAGACTCCTACTAAGCTTTTACTACTCCTACTAGTTCTACTATGACTTCTGATCCTTAAGCTCTGCCCCTATATCACTTGGCCAGCCTTTCATAGTACAGAATAAATGAGGCTACAATGCTGATCCTACTGATCCGGCTACACACCGGCCGGATGTTCTTCCTTTAAAACATCATAGTGACACCTTTATATCTATGAAATTGCCGCATTTTCAACCCGAAATCCGGGTTCCGGAAGGAGTGGATTTGACGCACTTTCCATCCCATATGATCATGCTGAAGGACGAGAAGATCTGGAGCTCGTACAAACTGCCTCCGAAGAAACAGCTGCATGCGGGTAGTGGGGATGCTGAGGATCCTAATCTCGTCCGAATCTTAGTTGCAGCTGAGGCTGTTTTTCGAGACGCATATCGGTTGTGCAGCGACTCCTCGCCAAACCGGAGAATGACTCAACAGCGAGCTAATATCCTCAATGAATTCTATGCTGCGGCGTTCAGGAAAGCAGATGGGTTCCGGTATTTTTTCATTGCGTCAACCCTGGTTACCTACTTTACTACCATAAAGCAGCTGTTAGTGTACTACTACCGTGTGGTATATTGTGAAAGCAGCCATTTCACCCGAGTCCAGCCAGACCAAACTTTACCGGGGAATATTATTCAGCCAACTGCCCACTGTGGCTTGAGAGGTCCGAGGCAAGCCACTTACCACCTCTACCCCACCTGCGAATAGTCTAACCCGCAGCTCCCCATAACTTATTAAATCTGGCGCCACCCCCC